>CAEGAF010177666.1:0-15405 GCA_903067075.1 Micropoecilia bifurca | reverse complement strand
CGCCCCCCCCCCCCCCCCCGCCCCCCCGCCCCCCCGCCCCCGCCCCCGCCCCCCGCCCCCCCCCCCCCCCCCCCCCCCCCCCCCCCCCCCCCCCCCCCACAAAAAAAAAAACGAGGGTCGGAAGCAGCGACAGACAGAGAGAGACGAGTGTGGCCACTGATCACAGGCACTGCAGGGAGTGTGGAGTCTAATCAGAGCAGTGTGGAGCTGTGCAGTGAGCTCGGCCCTCAGCAACAGACTACACAGAGCCAGGTCCGCTGTCCACCACTGATAGACTATGAAGGGGGAACAAATTTGTGATGGAAGGCTGTTTACTGCCATGTTAGGAGCCCATTGGGGAGTACGACTCACTGAAGCCAATCATAAAGAGGTGCTCATCTCTCAGTCCTTCCAAGAAACATTAAAAAAAGGATGATGGTGGTCATCAGCTCCCACAGTAAAAAATACTCCCACTGTAGGAGCAGACAAGCACAAAAATTACATTTAAACTACAAATAAATGTTGTAGTTTAAATACTATTTCACTCTAGGATTATAAATAATAACACTAGTAGTTGTACATTGCAAAAAATTGCAATTTATTACATTTTTATCCACTAATCCACCCAATTGTCTCATGTTTATTGCTGGTACTGTTTATAACTGTGATGCATTTTCATTTATTTTAAGGTTATTCCAGATTAGCAATGTTAGCTGTTGTTTGTTTTACAATAAAAATAACTATGGGGGGAAAAAAATCAGACAAAGCATGAACCAGACAATAGGTTCTTTCAAACTTTGAATTATCTTCGACTACAAAGCACAAGAATCACATCAAAGCAAACTACACCACAAAAAACAAAAAAAGAACAGAGAACGTTATTATACATTACCCTTTACATTAAAAAAAAATTGTACACATGCGTTTCAGAGCAATGTTTCAAGTCTGCTTGATTTGGTTCAATTATCAGACTATTTTATTGTTTTTTTAGTTTTTTTTCCCCATGCACAAATGCAATTGGAAGGGTCACAGAATTACAAGCCACAGCCATGTTTGTTAAATACAAAGCAACCACAAAATCTAAATGAGATTTTTGAACACATTGCTGTTTTCTTTACTCAGAGGCAAAAGAGGGTTCTCTTAGCAAAAATGAAATTACATTAAAACAAAAACTTCAGAGGAGACGCATCAGGCAAGCAAACAAACGCTCAATATGTGTGAAAATGAGAAAAACACTTTCCTCTTAAAGACAGTAAATGTATTCTGTGAACTCATCACATTCTGAATGTAATTATAAAATAAACCGCTACACCTCCGCAGCGTTGTTTGTACAATATGCTCAGTACTGCTGAGGCAGAGTGTACATCTCTTAAAGAAAACTCAGCAATGTTTGTGTCCTGAAAATGGATGGACCGCCGTGTCTTATGTAAAATTAAATAGCTTTACTCTGTGTTTTGTTTGGCTGAACATCGATACACTTTACTTCACCGCTCCACTGTCAAAAAATCCAAAGTGTCAGCATAAAATATTAGAATCTTGGTCTGCTGTTTCTGCATTAAACTTTAACACAGCCAAGAATTTGATACAAGAATGGACCCAAGGCAAACATAATTTATTTGGTGTGCAGATGCCCAGAGTAAATGATGAGTCATGCAAGCATATACAGAAGTCACAAAGTATTTGTTTATTGTAAAGAAGCCAGTAATCAAGAAAACATCTCTAAGTAAAGTGGAAAAGAACTGTATTATTTAGAGTGTTGTTTTTAATGTGCTTTGTGACTACATCTCAGAATGAGTGTGATTATTGTTTTAATTAAGAGTTATTCACTTTAAATTGAGCTGGACACTTTAATTTGCAAGGATTAAGTGATATCAAAAGAGTTAGCAGGAATTCTGCCATTATCCTAATTAAGATGAGTCTACAAGTCACACTTAGTGGGTGAGGAAAAAACTCATCTAAAGTTAATCACTAAGCTTCCCTGACCCATTCTGGCCTTTTTGAAACTAAAGTGAGGTTTGTTGGCTCATCAAGGGTCTCCTTCCCTGAATTGTGGAAGTTTAGTTATTAGATGAGTTTAACTGGTGGATGTTTTGCATTGAAAATTTATTTTGTATCACATATTTATGCTTAAATATATTATTTATGTTTTTTGTACATCTAAACAACTACGGATTTTATTTGAGGAACATCTTGCATTTATGTATGGAATAGATTGAGACACTCTCTGACTTGGCTATGCTTTGATCTAGAACCATTTCACTGTACTTCAGGTTGTATGTTTAGGGTTGATTCCTTCTTTGACCCTTTATAGTCTTTTACAGCCTCATGATTTCTGATTGTTTCAAGGACTGTCCTGTATCTAGTTTAAACATTTCACCTTCCAGCCCTGGCCAGATTACATGTCCCTAATGACAAAAGAAATCTTCTCAAATCGTCCAGAGTTGCCATAAGCCTCTCACCTCCCTGCTTGGCTTGTCAGTTTAGGTACAGTTCAGCTAAACTGTTTTCACTTTCAGCTGATGGGTTGAATATGGCTTTGTGAGATGCAATATTCTCACAAAAAATAAAGTGAGGCCGGTTGACGCGCTTTAATCTTCGGCAAAGTTCAAGGGGTATAAACACTTTAGCAGTGCACTTTCATACTGAAATCATATTTGCATCCATGTTTTTTTAACATCCCATTCCCTGTCTTCACGTTCAAACTGACTGCTAAAGGATAGACATAAGAAAAGTATGGCTGACACAAAGATAAAGAGAGTGAAAGGAAAAGTCCAATAGGAAGTGAAGACTTCTAATGATTAGAGTTTCTTTTAGTGGTTATTAAGTAAGAAGGCTGAGGAAGAAAAAGAGCTGCATAAAACCAATCCCAGAGAGAGAAAAGCCACTGTTGTGAAAAAATAAATCTTAAGTTTCTTTGGAGTACTCGTGTCTTCTATACTGGATGTCGAGTGAAGTTGTGAAGGAGCACACAAATGCACCTAGACACATAGTTAACACAGCCAAAAGCTATTTACACAGCAAGCCACAGCCTATTTCCTTACACTCTTTCCCTCACACCAGACATTTGGCCTTTTACCCTTCCATTCTGTGGTTGTGGTTCAGTGCGTTTTCTGGATCAATAACCTACAAATTCAATGATGGATTTGATACATACAGTATAGATTACAGTTCCCTAGAGACTTGGCCCAGATTCTGTATCACTGTGTACTACGGCAACACCTAAAGCCCTGCAGCAAGAGATCTGATACAGTCTGACCACGAGGACTGAGCTCAGCAGGAGGAGGAGGATTGCGGCAGGCTGAGTTGAGAATGTGTATGTTTGTGCAAAAAGGCCTGGCGTCTGCAAGACTGTTCATGGCGTACAAGAATGAAAGATGATGTTAAATGAGGCTGGGGGTAGGGGAGCAGACCAATGGGCTTGTGACTGTCTTGTCGTTGGGATTCTACAGTTTCCCTGTATGGTTTGTTTTGTTTTATGGTGTATAGATGCATAACTCATGAAGGCATTTTTGGGTGGAAAAATATTCTACCAGAAACTAGAGGTCTGTTAATGTCTTATAAATATGTCTGACTCATCACTAATAGCAACATTTTTGGAGTATTTTTAATCGGGGAAAAAACAAATTCCCCACCACTGCTAATGTTTTCTACATACATAGTAGTGATGGCATGTTTGCTTACCACTCAATAGCTATGCCTTACAAGACTTTGCACCAATTTGTGAAATGCAGATATATCTACAAGCGATTTGTTTGATCATCTGCCAGCTAGATTGATTAAACTCAACATCTCAGCTTTTTTAACTTTTCTTTTTTGCTTGCATCATTCTGTTTCACTGAAATGTAACACTATATTTCAGAACCTCTTCTCTCAGCCTGTAGAGTTGCTCATCCTAATCAAAGGAACAGGTTTTTTTGTCAAAGCTTTTTTAAGAAAAAGTACATTTTTATTTGCCCACTGCATGAGCTGAAAACATAATCATAAAACTGAAAGATTGCATATTTAATTTAGCTTCTCAGAGTCAGCTCTGTTAGGGATAGGATGATGCTTGTCTAGTTGTGGAAAACATGAATAATTTGCCAAAACACATCTTAAGATTTTATGTTGATGTTTCTGTAGCCTACAGAGACATTCAGTCTTTTGTTGAAGTTTAATGGCGCTCATTTACATCTTTATGGCGATGATATGCAGTTTTATGTTTCTGTTTAGCCAGTAGAAAGTCCCTATTATCAGGTTCACAGGGTTTTTCAAGCATTGAATGTCATTCGACTTTCCTCTCCTAAATTTAAAAAAGATGGAGACACTTTTATATATTCTTTCATGTTTATTTCATTATGTATTAACATTTTTTTAAAAAAGGTTGATTTTTTGTAGCCAACTCATTAGAAGCATTTTTTGTGTTTCATTTAAAAAACATTGACATAATTATTTCAATACATTAAACAGTTTACATCTTTACATTAACTACTTCCTCAAAATGTGTTTTCTCTCTACCTCACACGGAAGAATAAATCTATACTATTTTCTGTGAGTGTATTTAGTATTTAGAAGATGTGAAATAAATTAAAAAATAAAAATAAAAAATACCTACAAAGGAAGCTAAAGGAAAGATCATTTATCCATGTAGCAGGAAGAGTTTGAAAGACACAAACATTTTAAGTATGTTTATGAATAACTGAACAATCAGGCAAAACAACAAACTGCATGCCTGCCATTTTTTCCACCTTGCACATCAGCAATTTGGAACATGATCTCACAACAACCATATAAAGGTCACTTTTGTAGCTTAAAATAAAAAAAGAGGTTTACTCTTTTTGCATTAGTTTTATCTTCCTCTCTACCAGGCTATGTTACCAGACTTTATCTCCATAGGCTCCTTTCTTTTTCGTGTTTTGCCCCCCATATACAAAAAAGAATGGAAATGAAATTAAAATCAAGTGCATCAAGTATAATATCGCAGTGTTTTACAAACCTAGTAATTATGGCAGCTTATACTAATGCGACTGTGATTTCACACAACCTGTTCTTATTTTAACAGGTTACCACCTGGCCTTTTGGCATGAACTAATCTTACATTCCTAAACTAAGAGCACACATTTCCAATTTAAAAGCAAGATTCCTTATGTATTTAGGTGTCCTCTCTCCAAAACCAAGTGTATCACATTCATGCTAGATAATAAAGTCCTTCAATCTCAGCACAGAAACAAAAGTTTAGGACAAAGTGAATCACAATTGTGAGGAAGCAGAATTTTTTTTTTAAAAAGTGAAAGCAGCATTTTGGGAGTTTATTGATATAAATCCTGCTCTTATATTGAATATTTGCTCTTGGATTCTGAAAGTAGGATTCTTCCATTCCATCTGGTTACTTAAAAGCCAGAATCTGGACATGTGTTTTTGTTTTTCATCCTTTTGAAACGGAGATATGTCAGCGTACTCTATATGATCTCTTACCCAGCCTCAGTTCACAACCCCAAACCTTACATCACTTGTTGTGGTGTGTCAGAGAAGACAGGAGAACAAATGCAGATATGCCAGAGAAGAAAAACACATCTTAGTACATAAAAAACAAAGAATTTAACAAAGGTTTCATTTGAGCATTTGCCTGCAAGCATCAATATACTTGTAAAAAAAAAAAAAAAGAAATCATTTTCATATTGTTTTCTCAACCATTTCCAAGGAAGCAAACAGCACAAAATTGCCTTCTTCAACTGCTGGAGGAAATACAGGCTGTATTTCTCAAATCTAATCAACATCTTTCCATCAAAACTTTAACAAAAGCTTCTATTTTCCAATTTTAGAGGTCAGAGCATAGACCAGAGCACTCCCTCTAGCCTTTAAGCCGTAGAAAAAAAATAGATGTAATTACACATTCTGAGTGGAGGATAAGAAAACTGGTTTTCAGTACTATGGGTATTTATTACTTCTTTTTTATCTCCAGAAAGACCGCAATCAGGCTACAATCCCAGAAAACCACAAGGTGTTAGTGGAACTGGCAATTAATGCGTCTGATGTCTCAAAAGGTTGTTAAACAGGTAAATGGCTAAATAAGTGGCGCAACTTCAGGAAAAATACAAAGGCCAGGATTATACAGAAGTGGAGATTTTTTGTTGCCTGTCATTTTAACTGATGGGGTCAAAAAAATCAGTTGTCATCTATTTACCTGTTTTTTGATGATAATAAATAAAAATTCAATTACATTTATTTTTATGCATTTTATTTAACATTCAAGCTGAACATATATTTCACATTAACAGGTGATTGATGGTTGATGTGAGTTATATGTCTTATATTGCAGTGACATAGAAATTTGTCTCTGCAATAGAAGTAAAAAAAAGTCTGGACAGGCAAATTCTCATGGATACCTCTTAATATTGAAGATAATGGAATACAATAGAAAATAAACCCTCTTTATTGTCCTGCAAAGGGTAAATTCAGGTGGAACAGCAGTAGCAGATTTTTAGTTTAACACGAAAAGTTCTTTAAGTATTAAAATTCTGCAGCAGTGGCTAAGTTGCAATGGTTTGGAACCGTAGTGGCAACAGACAAGCTCCAAAATCTCCTGTCTATAGTTTTTAAATGAGCTGTCAGCTCCTGAATTGCAAGATGCATTCAGTTTGGTGTCTAGATCTGAGATGACACTCAGATGCTCTGAAATGAAGCTTTATTTAATTGATTTAGGCACCTTTTCAATGTACTCCATACATAACGATGAACATGTCTGCGTGATGCCACAGAACCTGGTGTCTTGAAAGGCCTTGTAGATTTTTTTTTCCTCTGCCTTACCAGGCCCATTTATTAAGTCTTTCAGGCTGACCACGGTCATGCTCACAATGGGTGAGATGGACAAGATGTTGTCATCTTCTCTTTGGAAGATAAAGTTTGTGTGGTTCACAACATCTAATCATCACTCGGTGAGTGAGACCAGTTACCGTTAAAAGTGTCTTTTGATGCACTTAGCTACCAGACAGTTTTTCACAGATTCTTCATCCCCCGATGCAGACCAATGGGTGACCAATTAGTTCATCAAACTTGTTAGAATATCCATTCAGATTGTGAGAAAATTTGAAATTTTTCTTGAGAATTGAATACAATCGGAATACTTGACAATGAAGTCTTATCTGTCTACAGACGGTGTGTACAGAGTTTGTGCAGCTTGCAGAATACACAGTATGCTATGAGAGCATCACCTCTTCAAAACAGGTGATCAAGCAATCACATACATTTCAGAGAAACACATTGTTGCAAGCAATGTCATTTTTTAATGTATGCTGGGATAACCTTGAGTGCAGCTATTTATTCTTTAATCCAGCAGGTTAAAAGTGTGGAGCACTTTCCCAAATTGGCCATGTGTTGCATGTGCTGTGGGCCAACAGAAACAGCCTCAAAAATGTGTGTATAGGTGTCTGTGTTTGTGTGTGTGGGAAATAAAGAAGTAATTATACACACAAATTTCAGTGTACATTAAATACGTTTGTGCTGATTGTATGTTGTGTGTGTATGTGTAAGGAAAAATAAATGAGCACTGCTAGCAGGTTCCTTTAACAACTCTTGTTAATGAGAAGATTCTTGAGAGTTTTTTGGCTAAGAAGAGAAACTAGAGGCTGTAATCATCTGCTCAAACTGGAAGATACCGCGCTGGCTGCAAAAAGCCAAAGGACTGTACAATTAGACCACGCCATCTGCAAAAGAAGATGTAATGGAGTTGAAAACGAGCCAAAGAACCCAGACAGTCATATGATATAGACCATTTCAATGACTACCAAGACAGCCAAATGCAACTGATTAAAGAATCATCTGCAAATGTGATCACCTCTTTGAAAGCAAATATTTAAAAGTGTGTTTACACAAAGCTAAGGAGGATGCAAAAATGCAGTAATTTGTGTCAATACTGAGTAAGTATTTGACTGAATGTAAAGGAAAATGTTTACTTGTCAGGAATCTGTTTAAAATTCCCTATTTTAGTTGACCAATCTTTACAACAAAATGGACTAATGCAAGCTAATTGTGGAAATAGATTTGGTGTTTTCTGTGGACTTTGCCCACTGTAAAAGCTGTGTTTGTACTAAAATACATAAATGTGTGGCTTTCTGAAGTCAGAAGAGCCTTAGGCAAACATGCCTTAGTGATGTGCAACATTGTAGCAAAGTCAAAGCTTGCCAGTGGCAGGTCGTCCCCAAAGGGTGTATGACAGATTCATTTCTCATCGTTAAAATGATTTATAGAAATGACAATAATGTCATATTTTACTGGCAATTTGTAAATCCAACAAACTGAAAATGTGTGAGCTGTATTTCTGTTGAGTGCCAAGCATTGACTTTGTGTATGTGTACATGCACCGTTGCAGTTGTAAGTTTCCCTACCGTTGACTCATATGACCTTAGTTCAGTGAGCAAAAGCCAACTGGCTCCTTATGAGGCTTAGAAAAATCACAAACCAAGTCCAGGGGTTTAAAAATGCATCACTATCTTTGCTGTGTAGCATTACCATGATTCATCTTCACAAAACTGCAAAAGCTTGTGATAATCCATTTAGCTAATCCCTACACGCTTTGGGCAAACAACGATATGGAGTGAAGGGGTGGTTCTGTCCCCCTGGGGGAAAATGGTAACAGTGGGTGAGATATGGTCAAACTGAACAATTTTTTTGTTTGTTTCTTTTTTAAACAAATTTTAATTTACACAAATAAAATATATGATTAATTAAACTAAAATGATGGCATCTGTACAGAAATCTGGTCACTATTTGAGTCATGTTCTAGTTAAAGCTTTTCTTTTTTTCTTTTCAGCTCTAGTGGCTTTTATTTGATAGTTGACAGGAAAGTGGGTAATGAGAGAAGGAGAAGATATGCGGGAAGACAAAAGTCACCAGGCCAGGAATCGAACCTGCGACGGCCATGTTGAGCACTGAGGCCTCCATATGTGGACTGGGCTTAACCCCTGCACCACCACAGCACCTAGTTAAAGCTTCTGACTCTTAACTGCTATCCAGTACTTCTACTGTCTACATTATGACTCTTTTACCCGTAGGCATAGATTCATCTTTCCTATTAGAAAAATACTGCACTCCGATATGTGCTGTTTCTTGGTTGCAGAAGTTCACCTGGCCTTTTCTATTTATAAACATATTATCCCACCAGTAGAGCAAATTTATACCCAAACTGACATCTTAAAGGAATATGGCCTACACAGATGGCTACAAGATCCCCTCATTAGTATCAGAGGAAGCTCTTCTCCCTGACAAGTAAGTCTTCACCATAGCATTATCACAAAATAATAAGCATATAAATCCACTAATGGCTAAATATAAGTAACTGTGGTCCCAAGAGATTTGGTACACAAACCATATACAGGGAGAGATGTCTAGAGCCTTTTAAAGTTTTGTTCCAGTGTGGGCGTGAGGAATATACAAAGTAAACAAAAGACTTTAAAAGAGGAAATGATGGCTGAACAGTGTTTGATGAGAGCTCTTAGCCTGTAGCTATAGCACATTAGGCACAGATGAACCGCAGCCAGCTCCCACACTGTTAATGTGCAGTACATTACAACTTCACAATGAGTTATGATTGCCATTAAAAAAAGCAAAGGATTTAGACTTCACAGCTGGATTTAAAGAGCTGTCACTGCTGTGCCCTGTCCTTCTCCCACTACCCACACCTACTGCACAAACACTATGCTGACCATCATTCCACCGGACTCACCTTGCCGAGAGATTTTATAACCATCCAGAAATCATTTCCACTTTTGCAAATGCTAAAAATGTACGGTTTTTTCATTAACATTATAGGCCTCTAATAGTCGTTTGAATTTAAAAGAAGTCTTCTCCATCATGACATGAATGTACATGTATTAAAAACAATACAGGTGCATCTCAACTAATTAATTATCACATAATCTACTAAAACTCCTATTACATAGATCAATATAAACAGAAAGGCTTAATATTTCAAGCATGTATTTATATTATTTGAATAATTAAGCATTGGATGATTTAATTGAAAACCAAAGGCATTTCTCTGGAAATTTGAATGTCACATAAAACCAATAAAAATAATTTTGAGGCAAGTGAAAAGTATGTCTATGTGCATGAATGGTATGGCAACTGAAGTGCCCAATGGGATTAATAAAGAGTTAGCAATAATAAAGTCATTGGCAATGTATTTTGCAGGTATTTTGGCAATTTGGGGAAGTGAAAAGTCCTGCTAGGAAAACTAAATCAGCATCCCCATAAAGCTCGTCAGGAGAGGAGAGTATGATTTCTCTAATATTTCCTGGTTGACGGCTCCACTGACTTTGGTCCTGATAACACCCAGTGGAAAACACTAGCAGGTGACATGACTCCCCAAATCATCCCTCTGCATCTTAAACAACTATAATTCTGTGTCTCTCTTCCTGTAGGCTATACAACCTTGACTTTAAAATCAAAAGTAAAATTTACGACACTGAGCAATAGATCAAGTACTTTTACACTTTAACTGAGCTAAAATATTTGTAATAATATGTCAGATGTTTGTCCTGTGTGTCTCTGTGTTGCCCTGTGACAGACTGGCGACCTGTCCAGGGTGACCCCGCCTACCGCCCGGAACGCCAGCTGGAGATAGGCACCAGCAACTCCCGACCCCACTAAGGGACAAGGGTGCAAGAAAATGGATGGATAGAATATGTCAGATGCCGAAGTGCGATAACCCAAGGAATCAGACAGCTGTAGTTCATGTCCTCGATACAGATGTCAATCTACAAACCTGTCCAGGTCAATTCATTTTGATATGATAAGTGAAGTGTTTAGACTCATGAAAACGAATTACAAGAGTGCTGTATTTTCATTTTGTAATCTGTATTCTGTGAAAGGTGCTGTGTCTGTCATCTAAAACATGCTATTCTTGTTTTCCATTTTGCTTTGGTACCTTTTTTATTCTATTGTTTTCCTTCCACCTAATTTTAGATCAGGTTTTAATATTGGTTTCAGACCTTCTTTAACAGCCCACCTCTTCTCGGTGGCTTTTTGTGGTCTACCCTCCTTGTAAGTTGGACAACTCCTAGGTGAGCAGTCTTTCCTATGATTGCTTAAGCAGCATAACATGGCCATTTTGTATGGCTATAGTAATACTCAAATTTGACAAGAAACAGAATTTGTGGATTTATCTGTAAGCCATAATTATCAAAATTAATTAAAAAACATCCTGGAACATATCAATTTGTTTCCATTTAATCCATCTGTAAGACTGAACTGAATTACTGCAATAAATGAACATTTTAATTACACTCTAATTTGCTGAACATCACCTGTGCACAGCAAAGATCTGCTTAAATAAAATGTTTATAACTTTAGTATGTTTTAAGTGTGACTTTGTGAACTCATGAACCTTTCGTAATTTTTTTTCCATTCTTAGGGTTATTAAGTTCCCGTATCCAGCCTAATAATTGTGCTGAGCATATTTCTGACTTGCTATATGAGCAATATTTTGGAAGAGAAAAGGAAAAAAAGAAGCGGAAATGGGCAGAATCACAAATGAAGCATCCTCTCTTCCGATCACTCTGTCTTTCTCGCCCACATGAGCTATATCTCCCTCTGGGGCCAGGACTCTAACTGTGAAATGAATGAGAGGCAAAGCGTGGGTAGACGCTAACACTAAGATAATGACGCCGTTTTGTCAGCCCTGGCCCGGAGCTCCATCTTTGTTGATAGCGGAGAGACATGGGAAGATAGCGCGACAGAAGAGAAATGCCTTGCTTTTAAGCTAACAGTACTGCATTTCTCAAACACACAGGCATTTGTCATAGAAAGGACAATCTGAGTCAGATGTTTGACTTGCACAAAAACAAGACAAAACAAAAAAAAAACAGGACACAAGGACTATGTTCTGTTGAGAGTGTCTTTTCACCATCTATGCCAGTGTCAGTGGGTGACAGAAGCAGATACTGTAAATAAAAAAAAGTTTCTCTCCTAAACAATATGATTGGAGGTATTTGAACCAGTGAACAAGTTTTATCTATTCTACCATGACAAAAAATGAAAACCAAATTTTGTTGTGATGTGAACTGTGAAAGGCTAACCAAAGGAATCCATCAAAGCAACGATTGAAACTCATTATCGCCGCTGTTTTACATCAGAAAAACAAACAAACAAACTGCAAATATTAAATGTGTTCTCCACGGGTTAGACTGCGCCTCATTTATTTTGAGCCCTGCTGGAACATGATTTGTGTCTGCAGAAACCCATGCTGTGCATCTGATACCAAGCACTGCTTAGTTACGACTAAACCGGTGGTGACAACTGTTAATAGCACAGTCACACAACCATCAGGAAGGGTGTGTGCGGGGAAATTTATTTATTTTTTGAATAAACAGGATGAAAAAAAATCACAAAGTGTAAGACTTTGAAAACACGTAATTAGATCTGTGACAGCTGAGGACATCATTATTGTCAGCGGGGATGGAAAAGTCTGCACCGCATTAGACAAAAGCACATGTCTGACTGGCATATATCATACACTCAATGACTGAGTTACAGATTTCACATCAGGCAAGCTGCGCATCAGCAGTTGGCATTATTATTCATGTTAGAAAAATGATGCTGCAGAGAAATTTGGGAAAGTTTATTATTTGATCAATCACAAAATTGTGGGCGCACTCTCGCTGAGTGTTTAGGTCTTCTCTGTCATGACTGATTGCCATCTGAATAAAAGTACAATGAAAGACAAAAGTCCTGTCAGAGCTTCATTAGCCTCCTCATTAGGAAGCTGTCTCATTTATGCCAACATTCTTAACTGCTGACCATTTGAGCTAAAGCTTAGGATCTATCATTATTAGTTCCCTGACATTTTCCCTGGTTGGTCTGGATCCAGTGACCCAAAACTTAGACAGCATTAAGCATCTGTTACAAAATACTATTAACTATGAAATTTTCTAATGGTGGAAAATCCTCTGTCCTATTGTTACATTTTTATTTTTTTTTTTGCAGTCACTTGAAATTTTAAGTGATTCGAAAAGCAGCATTTTCCATCTGCTTGGGAATTGCCTTCACCCAAAAACTTAAAAACAAAATCTCGACACAGCATGCCATAAAAATGTCCATTTAGTCGTATTTAAGATGCTGGTAGGAAAATGCTGTTAAAATGCTGAATTGACATGGATGACTCACCATCACTGATCCAGTAAGAAAGGCCAAACTAAGTATGACGAGGAAAACCCAGATGAAGAGAAAATATCGATGGATTAATTTGTGAAAACATGTCATCAGCTTCTCAGCCAAGGAAATTGCGTATTCCATTGCACTGTAGTTAGTACTGTAAGTATTACTTACATAGTATGTTTCCTTTAAATTATTATTTCAAAAGTAAAATTTGTTCCAAAAAATGTACTGTAGGTGTATTTCCTAATGTCAAAGTTTGCAAAGCCAAACAAAAAAATCTCGTCAGATTTGTTTAATATAGTCCATTAAAAATTGTGCAATTTTTTATTTAACAGATCGCAATATTAACTTTGGTATCACCCTTCTATGATGTCAAAAAAGGGGTGGAAGCATTAGCAAGATTTAGTTGCTGTCTATGTAAAATAAGTATATGGCAGAATACCCAGTTGTGTCTTTAAGTCTTTCAATTACATACTTTTTGTCCATATTTCCGATCATGGATGATTATTTCATATTAATCACTGATGAAAAATCTAATTTAAGATGGACACTGCAAATATGCAAGAAATGAACACCGCAGAGATGTAGAAAAAAAAATACATTAAAAAAAGTGAAGAAGTGCTGCAGTTGACAGAAGAAGATGTGTGGTCCATGAATTGGTGAGTGTGTGGGGAGTGTAATCAGAGGGAGGGAGAGGTGCATCATTATTCAGAGTAAGAAGCTGGCAGGGGGATGCTGAGAGGTAAACCAGATGATGGAAGAGCATATGATTCCCTTACTCCTGTCTCTTGCTGTCCCTACGTCCACCCCAGTTAAATCCTGAATTTGGAGCTGTGAGACGAGGAGCGCTCAGCGGCAGGCGCAGTGCTACCCATCACTATCGCTATGGGGAACATAGTGCTGCATTTATTCTTAAATCAGAACAAGGCAGGGGGTTGAGTGAGCTCACCAGCTCTTGTATCTGTTTGATATTGTGCATAGAGTACAGTGAATAAAAAAAGATATACAGCAGCATAGAATCCTGTCTAATAAAGGATATTTTGTGTCCTTAGTTTTTAATGAATACAGTAGTCAAAAAACTGGTTAAACAAATCTATCCTATTCACTGAACATAAGATGTGGCTCATTCTTAATTATTATCTCTTCAGAGCTTAAAAGAGTTTGCACTGATCGGACATAAAGCAGCATTATGAGCACAGACAGGTGATTGTCATTTCAGACAGAGAGACAGAGACAATGTGATGCTTTGGACAATATTCCACCAGTAAATGTTGGATCCTCCCATCAATGTGGATGTTACTTTAATTCGTTTTTGCAAAAACCGGTTCAGGAATGAACCCTTTAGGTAGCCAGTGATAATGTAATGACTGGTTGGTATATTTGTCAAATTTTGTCCAATTTATTTTTCTGTTGCATATTATTTTTCTAATAAATTTTATTTCTAGTGCCATTTGTTGGCCCAACTTTAGAATTTTCAGGAAAAGTAACATCATATGTCCACATGTTTGCCTTGATACACTCCAGCTACTAAAAACAAAAAGAAGATGAGCTACTATTAACAAAGTGCCCATATTTATAAAGTACAAGCCTTCTGTTTACTCTAAACATACAGTTTATGCAACAGTTAACATTTTTGTAAACTAACATGCTGTTTAGAATATTTTGCATTTTGTTGTTTAGAATCATTTTTGTTTCAAACAGCTCAAAAAACGTAATTTTATCTCTATTGAAGCTTGTTTATCCGCACTGACTCATTAACAAAAGAGGCTATGTGTAAAATTATAATTAAATTACTCAGAAATCATGTAAAGACACTGTAAAAAAAATAGCTGCTATATGCCCAAAATGAATGCTCTAAATTTAAGTTAAAATTGGATTTTTGATATTTGTGTCAATAAACTCTGGATAGTTGAAAAAAATAAATAAATACAAAGAAATTGGCAAGGGATAACTCAAGACTTCTGTGATGCGCTGTACATTTAGCTTTGGGAACCTGGTAGAACAGTCCAGTTACCGGCACCCAAGTCTACAGACTCAGAGTTACATAAAACTATAACATTTCCATGGGTTTATTAAACCAAAAGATCCTGATAAAGTCAAGCGTGTGTGGTGTGGGAGTGAAAACGGGCTGTCATTTCAAGATGTCAGACCCATCAGTCAGTCTGACTAGACGGATTCAAGGGTAAATGGAACGCACTCACATAAAGCCTTTTAACCTCATTTATGTTCTACATAGCTCTTTGCAAAGCAATATTTTATGCAACTCCACTCCAATACAACTTCTATTATGCAATATAT
>CAEGAF010177657.1:0-57138 GCA_903067075.1 Micropoecilia bifurca | reverse complement strand
AAGCACGATGAGTTCCTGAAGCTGAATGGATCTTACTTCTTCAGCATCAGACCAGGCAAAAAAGTTGGAGACCCGACTGAGCATGATTTGCGGGGTCTTCAGTTTAGCAGTGAAGACGAGGTCCATTTCAAGCTGTCCTTTTCAGAAGACTCTGTGGGAAGAACTGCCACAAAGAGTGCAGGTGCCAAATGGGCCAATGGCATGGATAAGTTTGTTTCCATGTGCTCTGCTAATCAAAGAGGGAAAGTTCCAGGACCTCCAGTCAATGAAACCCATCATGCCTGTCAAGTGTCATCACTTCTTTGACAATTTGCCACACTAATAGGCATCAGATAAGAACCCAGACAAGGAGAAGTGGAAAAAATGCACATGCCTCCTCAGCATTACGTTTTGTTAGTTTGTGCTGTAAAATTGCCTAGGTCACAAAGGCATGTTCAAAAATTTGCCTAAGTCATTTAATTCTGTCATTTTCCGTGTTTGACTGACCTTGCTGTTTGTATGTCAAAAGACATCTGCTGTTACAACTTTATTGATTAAAATTGTTTGTAAATATAATTTATTCAACTAGTGGTTCAGTTTTTTGTGTCTCCTGAAAAATTGAAAAAAATGACTTAGGCAATTATTTTAAGAAGGTGACGATATGGAGAAAGGCAATGCTGCAATGTGCAGCACATCTTTCTATATCAATGAAATGTGAGGCAGATATAATAGACTATGAAGGAGAATTAAGGGTGTATGAATAAGTTTCTCAAATTTTATTTGGTGTGTTTTCAACATTGAATGTAGACAATTTGAAGACTGGGTTATCTGTGTGGTTTATTATGTTACTTGAATAAAAACTAATTTTAAACTGTTGATTTTGGTGCATTGCTACCAGAGCCGCTGCTAAGTTTGGAGGCTGCTGTGATTCCTGTGGTTTGCCAGCAGCAGTTTCAGATGAGGACTAATTTTATAATTTGTTACTGTTCTTTTTAAAGTCATTTCTTCAAAATAATCTTAAAAAACTTGTCATGCATTGTTGTTGATAAATATTATGGTATATTTTAGAAATACCAATCTTAAAGAATTATTCCTCGGCATAGTTTAATTTTGACAATAAAGTCCACATTAGATTCCTTCTCATTTGAGAACCGAAGTTTACTTTGGAAGACTAAGCTGCCATTTTATTCCTGTATTTGTTTTATTTCTGTAGTTTGCTTTTATTACCTTTCTTGCCTTTCCTTTTCATTTGTGTCTTCACTCTTGCTTTCCTTTCTTTCTGCTTTCTAACGGCATGGCCTGACCAAACAGAGCCACTAATGGGCTCTCTGACAGGGCGGGCTTTACTAGAAAAGTGCGAATGCACAACAGCAGAGCGACGAGAGCCACTTTTCAGCTGAGAGAAATAGGGGGCTCTCCGCGGTTGGTCCTCATATTCTTACCCAAATGGAGATGCGACTTAGCTCCAAAACACAGTCGCATTTGCGCGTCTGTGTTCACACGTGTGGATGGTGCAGAGATTTGCAAATTTCCATATTTCAGTGAGAATAAAAATGAAATGAAAGAATCCCATCCACGCAAATGTGGACACTAAAGGAGTGGAGGATGCATTTAAAAAAAAGGCAACATTTAAAGCAGAAATACACATATTCAAGCATTTTAAATGAAAAGTGAGCAGGATTTACAGATAACTGCTGATGCTTTTGCTTTTTAATACATCTTTTCCTTAAGGTTATGATTCATTGGAATCATAAAAATTGGCAGACCAGAACATTGTCGATTGCTATATGCATTGTATCCATCTGCTAAAAAAGCTAAATAAGTGACTATGTTGCTTTTTAGTGTAATAATGGAGGATGGAAACTGATGCAAAAAAAAAGAACTACAAGCTCTCCTGAGTTACAATAAGGATGAGTCATACAATTTGGAGGCAGCCAGGCCAATTCTTTGTGCCGCATTATGTACACATTATCAAGTCCACCCCTGGAGACAAATCCACACACAAAAATACTCTCAGACAAAAATACATGAGTAGTTTCTAGAGTATTTGTGCCTTCTGTTGATCAAGGTTAGCGTTGATCTTTTCTTAGCACGGCAGCTCTCTTCTGTGTTTGCTCTGTAATCTTGGATTGTTGAAAGTAACGTCCCAATGCGTTGTGTTCAAACAAACGTCTACTTTGCTCCAAATGTCGTCACCAATAAAAGAAAAAAGAGAGAAATAAATACAGACAGAGGAACAGAGTAGACGAGGAAAGGAGATTGGAGATGTAAACTCAAAGGGACTGTGAGATGTACACAGTAAAAATGCCGGTGTTGAATTAACACCCAAAAGTGTCTATATGTGTCCAAGTCAGCTGGTGTTAAAGTAACACTTTTGAAAGTGTTAAAAGATTGACACCCATTTTTTTGTTAAATTATCATTGGTCTATAATACTGAAATTGGTTTAAGAAAAGTTAAACTTTTCATTTCTGTGTATTGTTTTGGATATTTTCCACTGGATTTGATTGATATTGACACCTTGTGGGTCAATTATTTACTTTTTTAACACCACATTGTGTTTAGTGATCAACACTACACTGGTGTTACTTGTAATATATTTAACACCAGCACCATTGTAAATGTTAATGTGACACTCTGTAGTGTTGAATTTAACACCAACTGACTTGGACACATATAGACACTATTGGGTGTTAATTCAACACTGGCATTTTTACTCTGTAGAATCACACAACGCAAGAAATAAGTGATGACAACAGCAGGTAAGGGAGACTCACGTTGTCGTGTTGAGAAGAAAAAGCCCAGATAGAGAAGAGAAAGAAAACGACTGGAAGAAGCAATTGACCGAACCACTAACAACTGTCTTCCTGAGCACCCAGGTGGTCTCTATTGACTGTTAGCTAATTAGCAGGGCCCAACTTTGAGTCCCAGTGATTACACGGCGAGAACATTCAACAAACCGATCCACTCAAAAGAGTGGAGATTAAAAAGGGACACTGAATTTATTGAACACAGCCCTTGCCCTTTTCACTAAATCCTGTTTACAATGGCAGCCAGAAGGACCAGTCACTGTGGCATTTCACTGCCATTTAGCCAAAAGAAGCAACATATCTGGAGGTAATTAGTCCAATAATGAGGCTGTTATCAGCTTTTACCAATGCCTAGCTGCAAGTTAAATTAGTACCGATTATGATGATGAGATGTGCATTATGCATTAATGATGGCAGAGCAAAAAAAGAGCAAAAAAATCTAAATGGTTCAGGTGCATCCTTTGGAGATAAATGGGATGTGGGCATGTTGGTTTAGGTAAGATAAAAAAAGGAAGTTTCTTTTAATGAAATTTTTGGCAAAGAAATTATGGGGTTGCCAAAAAAGGAGGGAACAAAGTATTTAGTTAAAGCATCAGATTGTCAATTTAGAATCTAGTTTCTGTGAGTTGGGACTTTTAATCTGTAACTCAGCAATTAATTTGGGTTAACTAGGATATACAACTGACTGAGACAAGCTGAATGAATGTGTGTTAGTGGATGTCCAGCTACAACATAAGCAACACGCATCAAACTGACTGCATAGCCTGGGTTGAGCAGCTCAGGGATCACATCATTCTGCTGATCAGGCTTAAACAATAAAAATAAAAACTGGATATTAGAATACCAATTAGGCCTATAATCAAAAACTGAAAAAGAAACTTCCCAATTAACCTGCCATAACACAAGATATGACAACAGCAAAAGCAAGAGGCATAAATCAGCGGTTCCAACTCCAGTCCCCAGAGATTACTGCCTTTCAGGTTTGACGTTTATCCCTTCAACAAATCTGAATACAATAATTGGTTCGGATTGACATATCCTGAGGTTTATGACTAGTGAGGTACTGATTCTGATTTGCTTTCAATAGAAGAGGAGCATCTGTTGCCCATGCATCATTCAGTCAATGCAACACAATGTCACCAGCATGGATGCACATCTCATCATGCATAAATTTAGAAACCTTAACATACAAGTGTTGAAATCTCAAATTTAAAGAATAGTGATGTGGACACATTGATTTTCATTGATTTTCATTATTCGTACATATTTTAGTCCTCACAATGACAGATGTAAATTAAAGTGGGGATAGGTTAACGTTAAATGAGAAGCAAAACACCAAAACTGATGGAGTATCTGCCATCAGTGTACACATGTATTTTGGTAGGATAGGGTTTAAAATAAACTTTTTGTCCATCACGAAACCTGCTGAGGAAAACCTATTACCCCATCTATACAATGAAACATGTCAGCAAAACGCTGTGAAGACATTTCTCTATTGATGTTGCTCAGAAAACTTTTCAGCGTTTAAGGAATGAGACTGCGACTGAGTTTCATCATTCATAGTGACAATTTGCTTGGGCAAATTGTTAAAGTCACAGTGCAGTGGTCCAATAGAAACATTATAAATGCCAAACTACATGTCAGTCTAGTTGACAGTATGTTAAGTGAATAATAGTCACATATTTGCTAGGTGGAGTGAAACAGTATATAGAGGAACTAATAGTTTGCATCTGTAGTTCTTCCAGATTTATTTTATTTTACATTTTCAGTTATATGGATGTTATGTTAACTCAAAGCTAAACAAAGATAATTTCTTGAACAGACAAATCAATTAACTATCCACGACAATAAATAAGTCAATCAACTAACCAGCTACCCAAACCAGTCAGCCTGGAAGTGCACCAAACCACCTACCAACCAACCAACCAGTCAAACTACCAGTTTATCAAATTCCCAATAAACCAAAGAATTAACCAGCCAAGCAAACCTCCAGTCAATTAAATTACCTAGAAAGACACCAACTCGCCAACCAAAGTACATCCCGAGCAAATTTCTAAGCTTTAAAATTGTATTCTTAACATTTGCGATATCTAAAATATATTGATGTTTTGTGTTCTAGTTGACATATACCATGTACCATAATTGTATTAGTTTCATTTATATAAAGCGTATAAGAGCCGTTCTCTTAACGGCAAAGTAATGGTGTCAGTAATACATAGCGAATTCAGGTGAACTCCTTGATCAACAATAATGTCTGTCCAATTTGCATCTATGCTCAGTGAGCTTGCAGCTGTAAATAATTAATCTTGTTATGATAGGGATGGACAATTAGCAGGGAAAGCAGTGGTGCAGTTCTTTCCTACAGATTTTACTCTAAGCTTTTTAAACTGTTGAGTCTGCATGTTCCTTCATCCAACATCCCAGCATCACTAAGTGCTGCCATTGAGAACCTAAACGAATAGAAATCCCTTAAACATCATACTGTAGCAAAACAAAACAAACAAAAAAACATTTCCTTGTGCAACAGAGCTTATTGCCAATTATAATAATGAACATATTGTCATTGCAACTACGAGAAACTGAAAATGAACCAACATAATGATGACATACTATTATACAAATGGTTTGGTTTGGAGAAGCTGAACCCTTTAAGTAGTGAAGCATGATTTCTTATCTTACTTTGGAGTCCATTTGAAACACTCACAATGTTTCAAAGAAACATTAGAGAATAGCAGGGTAGACTATGGTCCTGGTATTATTAATATCGGCTCTCTGAAGTTCTAATAAATTCCAAAGTATAGATATGTATCTTCAAGATCAAAGCTTTGTAAAGATGAAACTTCTGAGATGTACTTGTGAAAATGACTAACAAGTTAGATTGCAGTTCTCAAAGGGGTTGTGCTTGGTATGCCTTCTTCCTTTCATTTATCATCAAACTGTTTTAGTTAGCCACAGTCCTTTGCTCAGGTGAAACTATGTGACAGAATAAATTCACAAGCCCTGACAGTATTTTCCTGAGGCAGTTGCTAAGATACTAATGTTCTCCATGAATTGACTCATTATGTGAGGCAACAGTTTCACGAGGTAGAGTCAAGCTCTCTGCTTCTCTTGCAGAGAAATTTCGCCTGGGTATCATCTAACGAGAACTGTCAGAAGTAGCAGTAAAGAGAGGCAGCCGCATGCAAGACTATAATTACCAAAGGGAAGCTCATAACTCAAATCAAAGGTGATCGGTCAACATTCCCAGAAACAACTTAATTTTGAAAGCCACCACACTAATTGCCACCTCGAACGTCAGTCATTAAACACCTTTCAACCAGCCCACATGCAATCATCTTCCTGCTGCCTCCCATCTGTGATGTCGGCTTCGGTTTTGTGAACTTTTTTATTGGAGTCGATTAATGTTCATGTGGCATCGAGTTGAATTTTTAAATCTCCCAGTGGCCTGCGTTGGGTTTACCTCTGCTAAGAAAGAAGCCACAGTTCTCTCTGCATCTCTGGATGAGCACTTTATCAGGCCCCCATCTTTTCTCTCCATCTTTGTACGTTTCTCAGAGGTGATGTCGGGTTCAGACACAAGTGCGTTCCTCAGGTGGTCACACTGAGGACAGAGTGGCTAACGCACGTTGGCTCAAGAGATTCTGACTGATTTCTATACTGTAGATGTAAAATGTGTTAGCAGGTTGTCAAGCATTAGTTATTGTCGTGTATCACAAAAGAGACACTTGTTGGTGATACTATGACTTCTTGTTTTTAAGAAGCACATCAAATAAAGGAAAATATCGTGCAGATATCATGTGCCATGCAGTGCCTGAACCAACAGGTTTCCATGACAACTAGGCCGGCGACAGGTTCCCTGATAAGTTGTCAGCGAGAGACAAGAAACTAACCACTTGTACTGCCTGTTTCACTGACATTGGGTTAAAATTTTATCACAGGCTTTGACAAGTGGCATGTTTTCGGCATGGAGTTAAACTTCTGTGAGTGTGGGTTGTTTGAATGTCTCAGAAAAAGTGCATGTATATTTCCTGAATTGCATTATATGAATAAATATTTGAAAAGAAACCAGATTTTTATAGATCGGATGGGATTGTATGTGGTACAACTAAATTGGATTGGTTTTTGTGCAAACAAAGAAATTGCATTTTCAACAAGTCGGCTCTGTTTATTAGAAACTAAAATTAACTTCACAAAACTTTCTGGAGGACTTAATGTTGCTAATATAAAAGGTGAAATAAACCATTTGCATGATTTATTTAAAACAATAAGAAATGAAAATAGTTCTTTCCTTGTTTTTCTTTTTTCCTCTCACAGCTCATCGCTTCTCTTAAACTCATCTTTATAACATTAAAGAACACAAAAGGGCTGGTGGCATTTTTAACCCAAGTTTTCCGACTCATGTGGGAATATTTGACTGCAGATATTTCCAGTGGTTCATCTGTTGGTACAGAAATTATGTTTGAAGTTTCATGTATTTGATGTTTACATTTCCTTAGAGACGATGCCGTGGGAGCAGAAATAATGACACAAAAACACTTCAAATTGAAAGTTGCTCACAGAAATATGCATTAATAGTGGCTAGAAGGTCAGAGGCAATTTTTAGAGGAGGACATTTTAACAAGAACTTAACCACGCAGAAACTCATGCTTCTGCTTAAAAGTTTCCAGGATACATTTTAATAATATTATTTTCTTTTCTAAAAAAGATCCTTTAGCTATGCGTAAGTGCAGAACAAAAGCTGGTATTTCTGCTGCCTTCCTTCCAGATCAATAAACACATATTTTTTTGTTTCTTTCTGAAGAACAACTTGAGGAGGATAAATTGCACAGTAACGGAGGTAATGTATAGTCACTTGAACTCAAAAACACTCATTTTGGCTTTACACTTTTAAATATTTTACTGCTTTTCATCTTTTTTTCATTTCAGTGAACAAAAGTTTCAATCTCAGGTTGCTTGATGTTACTCATGCAGCTTTGTCCTGCTCTGTTTTTATGTTTTATTCTAGCGCTCCATCCACTTCTGCTGAACAGTGCGTCCATCACCACATTTTAAACACGTCTCCACTAATATGGAGATATATGGCAACAGTAACATCAACGCTCCAGTAGCAAAACTGATCATTTCATTTGCTGCAAAACATCCGCTTGCTGCCTGCACTGCACAGAAACATTGCTCTTTCTGTCCAATTAAGAGACATCACAATCTGCCGCACTTAAGTCAATGTAAACACCTGCTTAGATATCATCATGTGGTTATATGCAGAAATATTCACTCAAGTTACACTAAAAGTCTCAAGCAGTATGATCGTATTAGACCTGTGGTTCTCCTGCAGGTCTGTTGACTTTAAATAAGCAAGCAACTTAAAATGTAGTTTTCTGTCATGTGGATGTATCACAGCAGTTCATTCTCTTAGGTTGTGCTTAAACAATCCTCTTCCCTAATAGAGATTCCATTGCAGACTGCAAGCAATTGAAGTTCTTGATACTTTTTATGAAAAACCTGAAATAACATCAGCATATTTGACTAACTGGTTAGCATCAACGGGATGATAATTAATCTATTGTATATTTCAGGAGAATTCAAAACCCTTAAACTTTCTTACACTTGTCACATTGCAACCACAAACTGTAATGTATTTAACAGGGATTTTAAAGGATTGACAAAATCAAGGTAGTGGACTATAAATGTGCAAGAAAAATAATCACTTGGGGTTTTATATAAAAATCTAATAAGCATCTATTAAATGCTTCAAATGTTTGTAAGAAAACATTAGTGAACTAACCTCATCATGAAAACCAAAGACACTGATCAGGAGTGCAATCTGGTATTTATGGAAGAGAAGAAAGCTTAATTAAAAGTCACATTTTAAGTTTGAAGAGTGAGAAAAACATGAAGTTACTTTGGTCAAACCCTCCCATAAACTTAGCTTCCACTATAACAATAAACTAACCACTGAAAACATGCAGGACAATGAATCTGGATGATCCAGACTTAGAACTACTGGTTTAGGTCAAAGCATAATTCATGTGTTGGAATGGCCCTGTCAATGTCCTACCCTAAATCCATTTGAAACTCTGTGGCAAGACCTGTAAAATGCTCTTCATGTACTATTTTTGCAAAGAAGCTTGGACATAAACTTCAGTTTTTAGAAGTACAATGATGGCTGTAGACACATATTCAAAATACAAAGTCTTTAAAACCAAGCATTTTTTTTTTGACATTAGCTAGGTTACGTTTTGGTTTTCTATAAAATACAAAATTAATAAACTACATTAAAGTCTTTCATAATGAGAGATATAAAAGTTCAACTATGGAAAGTTTTTCCAAAGCACTGTTCATTTAAACTTTTTAAACATTTTATTTTTGTATATGCCACAACTAGATGTTTTGTAATGTCCTTTTTAACAGGGAGCCAAGCAAAACAGGAGTGGTCCATCCAGTGGCCCACCTCTGAATCTGGAAAGGAAAACACTCCAGTGTGCCAGCCAGAGGCCAGTCAGTGGATTCGTTTCCAGCTCTCCCAAAGCCCCAAAGTTCAGTCCAAGTACAACCAGCACATGTGCCACAGTCCACAAGCCCTGGCGCCACCTTTCTACGCAGATCGACTTACTGTTGAAAACCCCGCCACAGGACTCTTCCCTTCCTTGGACTCTGGTCACCGTTCCCTGCCCCCATCACCTCGCCAAAGGCACTTTGGTCACACACCTCCTCGGACTCCCTTGGTGGTCAACACCATGACTCCACCAGGTACTCCCCCCATGAGACGAAGGAACAAAGTGAAGGCCCCTGGAACGCCACCGCCGCCAAGCCGCAAGCTCATCTATCTGCTGCCCGGCTTCACGGCGTTGCATCGGAGCAAATCCCATGAGTTCCAGCTGGGGAACCGCTTGGATGAAACCCAAACACCAAAGTAAGTGTTAACTCCACTGTGTAATTTAAATTATTTAAATATTTTTGCATTGAAATGGAACTTTCTTAAGAAATTCTTGATTCTTTTTATTGTGGTAATGAAGCTTTGTGACTAATTTATGTGCTTCTTGTCCCTTAATCTGGTGTCTCAAACACAATGTCTTAAGGCATCAGCTAGTTTAGAAAACCTTCAGAGATTGTGACTCACTCCAATCCACGTTTCTCAAAAGAGAAACTGGACTTTAACTTTCCTTTTAGCGGCGTTGCTAGAACATAATCTTTTAACTGACCTCAATCAGATTAATTCCTCGGAGGATATCATTGGCCATAAAGGAGCTCTGGCCTGTCAGAAGAGATAAGGGGCTTAGTTCCTGACTCGCCACCCCTATGTCTGGTGCTATGTTGATCAGATTTGGCCATGAACACGGTCCTCTACTACTAGGTAATCAGGAACCAGAGTCTGCCTCAGGAGAGCTGCTCTCATTTTGATAATGCCATTACAGTAGATGACATTGCCCTATCGCTGCTACACTTGGTAGGTTCCCGTTTGAGAGCTGTCCAGTGTTATTCGATGGCCATCTGGGTTATATTTGTTTTATGCCTGGTTGCTCATAGGGTTTCATCGACATTTGTTGGTGGCTCTCGGTGTGTATGTGCATCTGCAACCAGTGGATCATAGCTGCAGTGAATAGGCTCAAACGGCATTAGAGAATTGATTACCGGTCCCTGAGCGTTGATAGACTGCAGGCGGCATGTTGAGCTTCTCTAATCAATGGCCTGTGTGTGCCTGGAAACGTTGCATCTTATTGCGAAAGGGCAGATATGCTGGCTTCTCTGATAGCCAAATATCTCTGGTAATACATCATAATTGGTTGGAGATCGTTGCTGGCAAGCGTCACGTTGGTTTTTCATTTCTGGCATGAGACACTCGCTTGGTTTATATGTGAATGTGCAAAAGAACTGGCTTCATTGCAAAGTTGGCATCTGTTTTTCCTCTTCTTAATTCAAATACATCATCAGAAGGAAAATGTGGGTTTTTTTCTTACTATATGCAAATATTTTCCTGAGGAACTATCTCAGATATGAGGAAAATATTAATTAAATGTCTGCAGTTTGGGTTTTCCCTGTTCTTTCCTTACTAGGATATTGCAGCCTTATGAAATCTGGATTCTAATAAGCTCACACCGCTCCGTCTGTCCTCGGTTTCTTGAGCTTAATTGCTTGGCACTGCGGCCAGGACACCATAACATGGATTTACCTCCCGACCCCGAGAGGCCTGTTTCTCGCTTTATCTTAATGAGATATGGTCTAATATCTCATTATCACTGCATAATATACCAGTCCTGAATGTCCAACGCTGCTCAGCATATGTTCTTGAGTGAAAAAGTGGTTCACTTTTTTCCCCACTGACAGATAAATGTCACTGCAAAACTAATATCTGCCTGTTGTGTTCCTTTTGCCTTAGAAACACTAAAGTATATAAGAAGAAATTGAAGATATAATGAAGAACTCAAACACTATTAAACATCCCTTATTAACAAGTTGAAGTACCAACTGTGCGGTGAAAATGCTTCGTAAGCTTCTGATAGATTAATTCACTGTTAAATTTAGGCCAGTTTTAGATAAACCTCAAACAAACTGTTTTCTTGTATATAATTTTTAGGACATACCAACTTATGTTTTCAGTTTTATGAAAGGAAGTCAATCCCCATAAACCTGACTCAGTTACACCATTTCTATTTGAAGAAATCGTCTAAAATCTAGCAGAAAAGTACCTAAAGGTAAACTTAATTTAGGCAAAGTTTATGAACCAAGATAATTTGGTAATTAATACTGATCTAAAGCATAAATATTTTTAGTCAGAATAAACATAAAAATGTGACAAAAAGGTTTATGTCTTTTCATACAGTAAGTATCTGTGTGTTTATCAGATTAGATATTTTTTGCACTAATAAAAAGCTTGATAAAATTAAAAACTCATTCTTTTTAACATTTCTAATGCAAGAATAAATGTAATAGCATAATGCACACCCTTTCACTTTTGTTCTGCTTTGATCATAGATTTGCAGGGATTGTAAAACTTATGATTTTTAATCAGGAGACTTTATCACTGATATCTGGCAACAAGCATTTCTACATGGAAATATCAGCAGTATTTGGATCTGCAGTCCAGTTATTGAAGATCATCAGAACAGGAGGAAATACAAATCAGCTTATGCACTAATTCATTCTTCATGTATTTGGGTTTAGAGCCTCTTCAAGGATATTTCTAATATCTATTTTTCAATTAACCACCCTGGGATTTTCAGCTCAACTCAGTGAACCTCAGTGTCACTGCCTCAAAATTGTCTCTGATTGGTCTTTTGGGTGGCACCAGTTTTGGCGGTCCGCTTGTCAGACCCCTGTCTTCTGCTCTATGGCTTTGTGATTTCTGGCTTAATGTGTTTGTCTCTGAGGTAATGTTTTCCTTTCAGGTTCCAGTGAACCACAGAATGGTTTTCACTCTTCCACGCTGAACCTCCCATCCCGCCTCTCAGAAATAATGTATTCAGTATTAGCGAACCTATGGAAGTCTCATCCTGAGATGAAACGGCTACCAATTTTGAAAGTCTTAATGCAGAAGAGATGGCAAACTTTTTTGTCTGAGCGCTGGATTTAGAAACCTTGTTTTGTTCCTCACCACCTGTCGAGAGCACATTGAAATTTATTCAGTTTAGTTTTGAGTTAATTCATTCCTTTGTCTCCTGACAAACATATTTAGTTTTGTTTTTCTCCCTGAATGCTCCACTCTCCCTCTCTCCAATCTCCACATTTGTCATTTCCTGCTGTGTACATGGGCCAATTTTTGAGTGCTGTCAGCTTCATAAGTGATAGAGCAGAAAGCTTTACAGACAATTAAATGAGGTTGTAATTGAAAGATTAGCAGATATTGTCACAAAGATGCTCAATTAAAATTAAAACATTACTTAGCGGGAACAATTAAAGAAGATGAATGCAGTTTTATAAATTGGTTATTCGTGTTCGTGTTGATCTTTTTTTTTTTTTTACAGCAAAAGCAAATTATGTTTCTCATTTAGAGTATAAAAACGAGTAATTTCAGATTCATTAACATGCAGCATATTGGGTTATTTAATTTAATTTGGTTACATCTGCTGTTAAGCACACTGTTGAAAAAATATATTGATGCTTTGGTGAAATGGTAGGTTTCTTGCAAAGAAGAATATGTTATGGTAGTTTAATTTTATTGAGGAGAGAGAATATCAATCCTCCATCTTTTCATATGCCGTGTTTGTCACATGTGTGATGAACGATCATTAAAGCAACAAGCTGAGGAATAATGATTCCATCTCAATGATTTTGGTGATTTTATCTTAGCATTTCTGCTCCTCCAGACATGATTGGTTGGGTTGATACCAGATATCTCACCTCCGAGCTCATCTGACCACAGCCCTTTCTCCCTGTCTTCACCTGATTCCTTTAGATGTTTACTAAAACATGAAATATGCCTTCCAGGGGTTCTCCCCAAAAACCAGTTACTGCCAACCCATCATGCTGACCTTGTGGCCTTCGTCACGCTACTGGCTAGACGTATCATACTGATGCATTGGAAGAATCCTGTCCCACCCTCACATTCTTGTTGGATAAAAGATGCCCTTTCGTTCAGGAAACTGGAAAAAATTAGGCCTACTGTCAAAGGCTCTGAAATCACATTTTCAAGAATCTGGTCACTGTTTCTGGACCATGTCAGGTCTTTGACACTCGATGTGACCCCATGAGTGGTGCTCCCCTTACTTACCAGTTGTAATGGCATACACCCTTTATCTAAGTCTTATAACAATTTTAGTAGCACATAATACATTAAGCCCTTTAAGTGCCCCATTTAAGTTGTTTTCTGTTTAATCTATATTTTATTTTCTTTTTGTTACCTCTGCTTGTTTATTTTTTTAGTTATCTACTTTTTTATCCATGTACTTATAGAATTTATTGCTGGATTTTTGTTTGTATATGTCTTGTTTTATTTTTGGTTCTTCTCTTGTCATTTATTGGTTTATGTTTATTCTCCAAAGTACTGTCTCAAGTATGACTTGAATGTCTATGTATGGTGCTCATTGTTTTGTTAAAAAATCAGAAATAATAATAATAAAAAAACACAAAAACATGCCTTCTATGGCAGATCTGCAAAATATCAGTCATTGTCAACGTTACCAGTGGTTTTATTATTGATCCCAATTGCCTTCAGATCCTGAATAACCACATTACCTCTTGATGATTATCTCCATCACAAGCCAAGATGTTGTTGATTAACAATTCGAACCTCCTTACTAAGATTGTTGTGGATGTGCTCTTTGACTTTTTATGACAGTTTGAATGGAAGCAAGTGATTCTGTGGACAGGTGAGCTTTATACACATAATATCAGGTAAAACTGTAAATTATTGAATTTAATCAGTGTGTCACATTGGAGCAAAACTTTTCTGTGCACAGGAAATACATTTTTCTCTCAAAGAAAGGAAGTAGTTTTTGAATACGTCTTATCGAGGTCACAGACTGCGCTTTGTTACAAAAGCAATCAAGAAGCTTCCGCCATTTTTAAATTATTTTTGTGGGAGGATTTTGGGAACTTTGAAAAACAGAGGGACAGACTGGAAAAAACAATCTGTAAACAATTTGAGTACCACAACTCACTAAATGCTACAATGCTACGTAGTCGGCAGTTGCTCATGACCTATTTGTTAATAATAAAGGAATATTTCACAGTGTTTAAATAAGTCTTGAGTGCCTCACATCATCCGTATGCTCACAACACTAAAACACTGATCAAACTTGAATGGAGAGAAACCCCCCCAATAAAAACAGATTTGAAAAAAAGATATTCATGAAAATATTCATGAAAACCCCCCAGCAATTTTTGTGTGTTTTCAATAGAATTTTAAAATTACTTCAAAAATTATTTTAAAAATAAGTTTGGGTTTATTCTCCATGGAAAAAATAACTAAATAAAAAAACAGCATATTTTCAATATCAAATCAAGTGAAACAATTTTTAACAGCACACAAAGTTTATACTTGTAACACCATCCAGGGAAGCTAAAGAATGATTTTCACGTTTTTACGTTTTTATGTTAGAGTCCCAAAAAAGAGGAATAACTGTCTATTAAAAGTTTATTTTTAAAATTTTTTTTAATCCTATTTCAATGTCTCTGTTTTTGTGATACTTAAATTTTTCAGCATCCCTCAGTCTCTCTTTGTGCCCTTTTCAAAGTGGAGAGGCTATTTGGGCTGAAGTGTCAATAAATAAACCTCATTGTCTATGGTAATGAGTAGTAACATACATTTGTTGAAAAGGCCAAGTGAGTTTTCAGTCTGTCACAGTCCCACTAGACACGTCACACCAAGATCGCTCTGGAAAGTGGGCGTTTTTGTTTTTCCCCTGCCTCTTGTCTTGCTTTCCTTCAGTAGGAATGGTAATATCGTATAGTTAATGCCACCTTATGAGACTTTCACAGCTTTTTGAATGTTAAGCACTTTCTTATTGAATTGGATGTTTGCTAATAAATCACATGGTGCCGGGGGTTGGCATGATTCACTATCTTCTTCTCTCTGGGTAATTCTACCACGCAACACTCAGGGGAAGCAAATTTGCATTCCTTCCATGACTAATTTAGCTGTTTGCTTTCACTGCACTGGTGTACACATCATATATTTCTCTACCATTTCTCTTTCCCCTTTTGCTCTCTATTTCCTTCTCTTTTTGACTTCACCCCTCTCATCATGCATCTCTTTGAGAACCTATCAGTCATTCCTGATTTTTATGTTTTCTTCAAAAGATTTTTGTTCATCGGTGTAGGAAATTAAACCAAAAATAGTCTTAATGATGAAGTTTTAAACGTCATAAATAGCAAATTCATAGCAATTTCTGTATATAAATACAAGTCTTGATTCCATAGATATAAAATAATCCCTGTCTCAGAGAAAAGATGCTTATTTTATCCTTAATTTCAGATGGGGATAAGGTCAAATTGCTTCAATTTAAGATGGAACTCTATTCCAAAATACTCTGAGATGAGATGCTTTTCAACTCCTATTGGTTGGACCCAGTATTGACTGTTATGGTACAAGAGTTGGAACCTCAATGTGCAAGGCTTGTTGTGGCCTATCCCCAAAATAGCTACCTGTTGCTAGGTTATATTGCTGACTCCCTTCCCTTATTGTCCAACACTAAAGGCAATCCAGTATTGTTACATCTTAAACTTTTGATCCTTTCTCCTTTTTTGATCTTGGTTACTAGAATCCCACTTTTATAAAACTAACCGAATAACTTCTGCTAACATACCTTTGGATGTTTGGTTTAATCTCTTCTTTAAACTGCAACATTTATAATGCAAGGCACAAAGCTAATTAGAACACTTGCCTCTAAGAGAAAGTTGAAAACCGAGTTTTGAGCCAAACATAGAACTTTTGTTACTGCATTCAGCCAAACTTTCTTGAGCTTTTCCGTTTTTTATTTATATGTGAGGTTGTGTCTGTAGTGATTCTCCTCACAATCTTTTTTCTGAAGTTTTAATTGGTCAACCATTTCCTGAACTAACTGAAATGGCCGTCAGTGCACAACATCAGAACTGTTGAGCTACCTGGAGACGTGCTTAGTGGTTCGAAGGTCTGGAACGGAGCTAATCTCATAATATAGATTGCTGTAGTTTCTATGGTTACCTGTAGTTTTTTTCTTTATATAGCTTGTGCACTGGTTTAAAACAGGAATTATACTGTTGACTGGAGCTTTGCTTGAGCTGTCCAACATGGGATTAGACAGTAATACCCAAAAGTAAGTTTTCCAAATTTAACACAAGAAAAAACCTGCAGTATTTACCTGCAAAATAATAATAAAAAATATTTACACATGTTTTCAGATAATCAAAAATTATATATTAGACAAGGAGGGAAAGCCACTTGAAACAGCAGTTTTCAAATAATAATTTCATTTATTAAAGGAAAAACCTGCGCAAACCAATCCGGCTCTATTTAAAACAGTAATTGCCCTCTAAATATAATGGTTGTGCCAATCCTGGTGAAAAGAATCTGAAGTGTTTCCAGAAGCTTTCATTAAGTCTGACATCTGTGTGGAAAAATTTTGTCCCATACTTTTTTCTAATTCTTTTTGCAGATTGTTTAAATTCTGTGTCATTGAAGGGAGTTGAGTACAAATGACAGACCCATTTGAAAAATGTCAATATTTTTGAGAAGGTACATTTCACTAAATGAAACACATTTGATATATTAATAATTCAGAGAATTATGTTTTTAAGCCTTTATTTGTGGTAAATTATGATGAAACGGCATCTACAGTGCTTTAGATGTTTCATATCAGACTTACGAGCCTCTGCATGTGTCAGGTTTTTTTTTATGCTGACCATTCCTTTAAACATTCAACACTGCTTCACGTTTTTTTGTGTTTTAAATAAATGATCGTAATGTTACACAGTAAAAATGCCGGTGTTGAATTAACACCTAAAAGTGTTTATATCTGTCCAAGTCAGCTGGTGTTAAAGTAACACTTTTGAAAGTGTTTAAAGATTGACACCCATTTTTTTTGTTAAATTAACATGGGTCTATATACTAAAATTGATTTAAGAAAAGTTAAACTTTCCATTTCTGTGTATTGTTTTGAATATTTTCCACTGGATTTGATTGATATTGACACCTTGTGGGGTCAATTACCCACAAGGGGTAAATAACACCACATTATATTTTGTGATCAACACTACACTGGTGTTACTTTTAATATATTTTAACACTAACACCGTTGTAAATGTTAATGTGACTCTGTAGTGTTGAATTTAACACGAGCTGCCTTGGACACATATAGACACTTTTGGATGTTAATTCAACCCTGGCATTTTTACTGCGTATGTACTGTTTCAAAGCAGAATGATGCGGTGATTTTTGAGGTCTTGTAGCCTACTTCATGATGTCAGATAGGTTTTGTTTAAAATATGTTTTTAATTCAGTTGGACGTAGGCCTGAATGTGACAAGAAAAGTTGTGGTTAATAACAGTAAATGAATAATTTGATTACCACAGAAGGCCACATTAGTATACTTCCCTTTTCTGTTTCCTTATGTTATCTTTGCGCGATGTTAAAATTTGCTTCAGGAATTATTTTATAGGAAGTAACTGAACTGGATCTAATTGTCTCATAGGCTGATCTGTGATTATTTTGGCATGTTAACAGCCTATAACAAATCTGTGGGCTCTAAGTGATACACACACATGGCCACACTGACCCTGAGAGACATTTGAGTTGAGGGACGTTCTCAGTCTCAGTATACTTCCCAAAGCCTCTGCAAAGAGAGAAACAGCACAAGATGGGAGTTATTTTTTCTCCCTAGGGAAAAGCTCATCCATGTTAATCAGGGTTTTGGCCCTTGTGCCATTAATGATAATTCAGGTTAGAGGAGATGTCTACACCAGGCCGTGAGCAGCCAAACGCTACCGGCCCTCCTTTCCACCCATTTACTCATATACTGGCAGTAAAGAGTGCTCAGCCCTGCCTCCCTCGACGGTCGGCCTAGAAATTGGAGTCATGATTATGAATTTATATGAGTGTTTAAGTGTAGGGGTTAGGCTCAAATGCCACAGTTACTGGTGGAAAATGGATTTATTAGGCAGATGGTTTTCCTGCAGTGATTTGTGAATGAGCCGGGAGCTTGTTGGGGTAAATGTTGTGGTGAGAGCCTTCTAGAAAGCTTCTCTGCTGAGATTACTGAAAAAAAACCAAACAAAAAAAAAAGAAAATGGATATTTGAGAAATTGCCAACTTCATTCACAATGGGCCTAAGACATTTTATTACATTTTGGGGAAATCAGGTTTTGCCTTTATTTAATCTTGATGTAGCTAATATAGAAAATGAATTTCCTGACATGATCATTAGCGTTTCATTTCTGGCGTAAGTTGCAGGAATATGGGAAACATTACCTTGACAGATACAACTCAGGACAAATTCAAAGTTAGCTGATGTATTACAAAGTAAGAGTCTGACTGTTTTACTACCCAGCATCCATAAGGAGTATTATTACAACCATTTATCTTTCCAGCCTTTCATCCCAGTGTTTCTCTCTGATGTTCAAGTCACGACTGATAATATCAGCTTCAGATTCGATATTGTTCCTGCTTCCCCCTCCTTCCTTTTGGGTGTGCTGTCATTTACTGCTCTGCCTGTGCTTTAAAACTACCACTTAACCCACAAAGCTGTGGGTCAGATAGCTGTTCTCACACCGAGCGTCGACGCTTTAATGCCCGGATTAGAGAGTTTAAGGTTTGAGCAATGGTTTCATTTTGTCTGAATAGAGAAAATAGATTTTGAATCAATTGAATGCTGGGAAAAAATATGCACAATTACAAGCACAAACAGAGAAAGAGGGAGAGAGCCTCACAGGCATGCATGCAAGAGATAAGAAAAGGAGGCTGGCGGGTTTTTAAAATCCTCAACATTTTGGAGCACAGATTACTCAGTCCCTTCTTTTGTATGATATTTTGCAGTTCAGCTCACAGACAAGAGCACAAACTACATATGGGCACATATAGAGCAAATAGCAAATATGAAGTTTCTCAGCACAACCGATAACAATCAGCTTCTCGTTTAATTACGGAGAAATTCCAGAAAGTCCAATTTTCTTTATGCTTGTATTGGTTCGTTGGAGTTTAGCAGACAGTCTTTTATGCACAGCTCTGTTAAACGTGCTGCTTCAGTCAAGTTGAAGGCTGGACTTAAAAAACACCATCATGTTTTCATTTTTCAGCCATACCGCTATAGAATAGCGATCATCTGTGGGTTCATTGTCCTGTTTATCGCCTGGCCTCACATTTGATATAGTTTAGTATTCAGAAGGGTCAGAGTTGACTCAAAAACTGGATGATGCCCAGTTCCTGTGGGTGCAAAGCTGATATGCTTAGTTTTCTTTAAACACTGTGTTTTGTTGTACCATACCAACTTTATTCATAAAGCACTTTAAAACAACCACAGCTATTACAAAGTGATGTACATTAAAAAACAACATAACAATAATAATAATAATAAAAAAATAATAATAATAAAATCTCTTACAGCTTAAAAAACAAACAAACAAACATACAATTTAAAACTAAATCCTGCTGGGGTTGAAAGCCAAGTAAAATAGATGGGTTTTAAGATGAGCTTTAAACTTTAATTTATAAAATATTAAGGTTTGCAGAGTCTGAGAGAAATGCTTGAGTGTTTTGCATATTATCCAAGTACTGTGCATTTTAAACCTGGCTTATTGTGCTCAGATGTTCAGTCCTGCAAACGCCGGCTTTGTTTTAACATATTTCTTTTTTCACTGTGGACTGATAGATTTCACAAATGGTCAATTGATCTTTTTACCCAGACCACATTTCCTCATTTCTAACATCATTGCTGGTTTCTGTCCTTCTTGGTGTTCAGTTAAACACATTTAAATAACAGTACAATGACAGCAGTGCTTTCACATTTTGTGGCTTTGTGACTTTTTTGACAACAAATAGATAGTGTGCAGCAAATAGATCTCAAACCATACTTGACCAAAATGTCTGAGTTTTCACTAATTTACTATTGATTAAACAAAATAAACATATCTAAATAAAAAAAAATAGCTGTAGTTTTAATTTTAATCCTATGCTTTAAGTGAACTGTCTCTTCAAAGACAAAACTTTTGCGAAAGCATTGAAGACATTGATTCTAGGGGCTTATGTTTTCTGAAACCTAACGGAAAAGTTTAACTGTTTGTCAGCAGCACCAGGTTATAATTGCCTTCAGTGTCGCCTTATATAGGTGGTGACAAATGAGGCTGGAGCCTGTTTGTATTTCAAAGCTATATAGACAGTTTTTCTATTCATAACAAATGCTGTGGTAACAAATGACGTAACTTTAGTGGAAATTATCCAAAAGACGGATGCCAAGGAAATTTCATTGCTGCAATTCACTGTCTGAGCTTCGGTTCATCCTGCTCTGGGGCGTCATTAATCATTGTTTTGTCACCCTTATCATTTTTACACAGAAGCTTTTGTTAAATAAACATTGTCTCTTAAAACAGCAAATTTTCAGACATAGCAGCCTGAGACACTCCCAAGTGGATTCCTGTAAAGAAGAGAGTCAGCGTTTCTGTTTTGATTTGAATCACTCACTACTTCATAAGTTAAAAAAATTACCTTCTTTTTCAGAACAAGGTAGTCATGCTGAAAAAAGTTTAAGCAATTCCCAGCGTCATTTATAAGAACATTAAGTTTGTCTAAGATGTTTTGAACTACTGGATATTGGTGCTCTTTGTCAGATTTATTGGTATATTTAATATTTTTAGGCTTAAAATGATGCAAATTGTGCATCCTGAAACAAATATAAACACTTTCAATAAAAATCAATAATGCACAGTGAAAAGAAGGTACACCCTCTGTAAGTTTATTTTTAAAAGTCTTCTCACTTTGCTAGACTTGGCTCTTATGGAGCCCCAGCGAGTCATGGAGAGCTTAGCAGCAGACAGATATGAGGTCTTATTGGTGTCCTGGCTGACCTCCCAAGAGGAGTGAAGCTCAGTTCTCGTTGAAATGTTAAAGTAAAGTAAGTAGTTAAAGTGAGCACTTCCCATATAAAACGAATGGGCGGTGACTTATCTGTTGCTTCTTATATGAGGTGCTTCATCTCTGTCACCCTTTTAGCAACACAGAGCAGATGTAGGACTTACAGGAAAGGTTATCTTTGCGTCAAATAATAGTGGTCTGGGAGCAATGTAGCTAGGTTTTTTGTCATTCCACAGAACCCATTAAATTGGAAATGGATGGGTAGCCCAACATTAAAATGTCCCTTCTACAGCCCAGCTTGAATAGGTTAGCTGTGGTCAATCAGGTATTAAAGTGTGTGTGTGTGTGTGGGGGGGGCGGGGGGGGGCGGGGGGGATCTTTATTCAAGCACATTTACTTGCCCTTAACTGTCTTCAAAATTCACCGAATTATAAATGTAATCCACTGTCACATAACTGTATTTTAAAGACTTCACTAGTGACCAAACAGCATCATGAAAACAAAGGAATCACCAGGGAGGACAGGGAGAAAAGTTTAAAGCAGGATGAATTCATCAAACACAATTGGACTCCAAAAATGGAGTTTTTCTCTCTCTTTTTTACCCCATCTTTCAAAGGTAGGATAATAAACAAAATTGAACGAGAGATCTAGATCTAGTGTTTGCTCATCTATCTAAACTTAGAGCCCATGCAAGGCGATTAGAGAAGCAGCCAAGAAGCTCCCTTTAGGAATGCTGCAAAAACTCCCATTAGCAAAAAAAGTCAAGAACACGACGCAGCAAAAATGATCTGGTCAACTGACACCAAAGCTGAACTTTCTGACCCTTATGCAAAATTATGGAGAAAAACACTCCATCCCTGAACACACCAGCCAGACAATAAAACATGGCGAAGGCAGAATCATGCTTTGGCGATGGAAAATTGTCAGATGTTGGAGGCTTCAATAGATTCGAGAATGGGACAGAGATTCTCATCATCAATGTTATTGCTAGGCTTCAGTCAGTCTCTGTGAGGGTCTTAATTTTAATCCTCTGCCTCAGGGCAGGTTATATTTTACCACATGTGTTTCAGCTACAACTCTGTGGATCTTTTCACGAAGTAAAACTCTATCGCATTTCATCCAATCACCACAGGTTAACAATCCTGCCACAGTCTACTTTTGCCATCTGTGATTACCTGACGCCATTTTTATTTTTCTTGCATTGTCAAACCCTTTTGAAGCTCTAGTCACAACCATGTCTGCAACATTTTTCATCATCACTTCGTATCTATGCTATATTGGTGTTAATTTAATACAGAAAATACAAATATAATACATTAGAGTTTTTGAACAGACTGGGGACCTGTCCAGGGTGACCCTGCCTCTCGCTCGGAACGTAAGTTGGAGATGGACATCAGCACCTGCCAAGCCCACGAAGGGACCAGGGTGTAAAGAAAATGGATGGGTGGATGGATGGATGGATAAAGTTTTTGGAGCAACAGAGTACCTTATTTAAAAAAGACCACTGAACGTTTTGGACTCTAGTACAAACAATAAGAGAACTGTTCTTTGAAATATTTTGACATGACGTCTTTGCCTTTTTCCATGAACTCAAACAACACTATTGTTTTTCTGATTCTCAGACTGATAACATTATAAGGACAAAAAGCTTCCAGTAAAATAACAAGTGTTCTTCATTCCTTCAAATGACAACTCTACTGCTGTTTTAACTAGACAGCCAATCCTGTGTAGGTTTGGACTATCCCAGCTTTGGGGAAAATGTCATAGGCCTCCTTTCCTGTCAGGTTATTACTCTCCTGGTCATTTTTTTTCCAGTTCTCAACAACTCAAATCCTCGAACTGTAGATAAACAAAACAAGTCTTGCTTATCTAGGCATTCCTGTCCTCTGCCCACTCGTTCTTTCTCATATTTTTCGCTGCTCAAACTGCACAAAACTTTCTCAGTGACGCCTTTCTTCCTCTTTTCTCTTCCCTTGGGTGTTGTATTGCATTTTTGACTCAGTGTTCATCATTTAGTCCTAACGACATGCACTGAGAGCTATGTCCCCTGCCTGGCCCCTGACAGCACACTGACATCAATCCATATCTCAGGAGATAGTAGGCATAGTTTAAAAGGGAAATCCCTTTTTGCAACATTTTTATTTGAGGAGACTGTCTACAGTTGTTGAGTAGCTGGGTTTCATGGTTGCACATTCATTTTTCATCGACGCTGCTCTCCTGCTCTCTGTTTCCTGCACAACTTTAAAGATGTATTTCTATCAGTCATAGTTGACATGTTACTGCATTATTGCTTTCATCGTTTTTAATAATTTTTGGAACATTTTAATAGATAAATGAACTTGACTCAAACCACTCTATTTGAGATTAAAGTATAAACTTAGACAACACTAGCAAAGGGACATAAATTGTTTTTCACTTTCCTAAATAACCTTTTATTTACTTTTAAATTCAAGTTTTCTCTTCTACCAAGTTTTCTCTTCTACATCAGCTGGATTGCAGATACTTTTTTACTTTGCATTTGATTATTTGACAGCCTACTTTCTCACCCAGCACTCTTTGAAAAGGTATCCTTCCTTCTTGAACTTTTTCCACATTTTGTCATATCATATTACAGAAGAACAAAAAAAAACTTCTATTACAGAAATTATATAGGCCAATTATGGCCTTACTTAATACTTGGACAGTGAATTAAATCTCAGTCAAGAGTTTGAAAAAAATCCAGAAATTGTGGTCTGGAGTTTGTGCTTCAAGACCCACATTCATGTTCTGCACATTGCGTATGGAATATATTTGCTTGTGGATTCTTTTGTTTGAATTTCTACCTTAATGTGATGTGATAAGACACATCTGATGTTGTCTGTGGCTCCTGATTGGTTTAACAACTCATGTCCTGGTTGCACCTGAATGCACTTTCCCATGGCGTTACACCTTGGATGTAAATTAAAATTAAAATTATCTGAGAAATGAATTATAAGCTTTTCATTATTTGGACATCACAACTATTAAAATAAAGAGAAAGAAGCAGCATGCAATGGGTCTATATGTATTCTTCCATTTGAAATAAGTCATTTTAATAAATACATGTTTTGATAATATTTTGAGATATGCCATTATTTATTGTTCAACTTCACAACTATTGTGTACATTACACGCCTTGATGTTTGTGTGCATATATTACAATACTTACACATTTGCATGCAAATTGCCAATTTAAAATTGCACATTGTATAATTTGAAAATATATACAACTTGCTTGGTACATATCTAAATTAGTGTCTCTGCAAACAGCCTTGAAAAAATGAGCCTTTTTGTAGTTTCACTTCAGATACCTCACCTTGCCTGTAAATTAGGTTTGGCAGTGGCTCTACAACGCTGCCTCAGGACAAAGGATAAAACGGCGACCTGCCAGACTGCCAGCTTTTATTCAGTCCAGGTTTGATGCTCCAAACTTCTGAAAGCAAGGAACACCTGGTTTTGGATGAGACTTCTCAAAGGGCTCCCAGTAATCCTCTGTTGTAATCATTATTCCAGCCAGCTTTATTTCATTTTTCCCCCCACCAAGTTTATTAAAACAGCACTGAGCAGTGGCTGCCAGAGATATTGTTCCATAGTCCCATTTGCATAAAAAGCAACAGGGTGCCATATGGGTTTCTGCAGAGATGTCTTGGATTTTTCTAAGAGGAAAAAAAAAGGTGGACTTATTTTGCTATAGACAGATCTGCATGTAATTCACTTGAGATGGACAAGAGTTTTAATTATATCTTAGTCGAACTCTAGAAACACAGCATTAGTGTTGAGATGCACCTTGGGTCTTTCGTATTTTGTTTTATAAAATTCATCATGAACCTTCTTCTCTGATCAACCCCGATGTGTCAGAAGGTAAAGGGAAAGAATCATTTGAAGGATCACTGTGCCTCTGCTCTCACCTCTGTCCTTGATCAAATGGAACTTTTACTTGAAGGTGTCACTGTAATTAGAGTCTCTGCAAGTGTGGGGAAAGTGGATATGGAGCGAGTGGGTGGATGAATGCGTGTGCGCATGAATGTCAGGCTTCTTTTTTTTTTTTTTAATTGCCTGCATATTGTGAAGTGCAAATCTCAGCCTTCAGGAGCATAAACAGTCAAGAAAATATGTAAAAGAAAAATCTTTGCACCTGCTTTATTGGTATTGCAAAATGTGAAAACAAAATCATGGCTAACAACATTTTGGTGCCGGCATGATTAACTTTTCTACACTTTCTTCTCTTATTAAACTCTGCCTCTTGCCAAAATTAGAAAAACAGCATCTTCTTTATTATGACTTACAATCTCTGCTAGAAAAGTGTGAGCAAGTCTAAAGCTGCTGCTTTTTTTTTTTTGCATATTTCAAATTTTCATGAGTTAACCAGCTGTAAGCTAGAGGAAGCTTAACCCAAAAAGCACAGCTCTCCTCTGGGCATTTATTCCAACCCTATGTCATGTCAGACATTTTTGACACATTTTTGACAGGCAATTTCAAATCAGGCCTTTTTGTATTTGACCACAAAACAAATTACAAGTTTTTGAGAGGAGTTTTTATTACAAGTTCACGTCAATTCAAGTCTTGTCCGAATTCTTGCTGTCCAATTTCAAGTCGAAGCACAAGTACTTTAGGGCCAAATCTAAGTTAAGTTGTCTAAATAAGAACCATTAGGACCAAGTTTCAAGTTTTTGAGGGTCAAAACCAAAGCTTTCACATTTCAAGACCTTCTTCTCAAGCCTAAGTCAAGCTTTTAACCTGAGTCCAAGTCAAGCTTGTAATATTTCACCCAATTAAAAACTCTTGCTGTCAAATCTCAGGTCTTTGAGGGACAACTCTTACCCTAACCCTGTTAAGTCTCAATTCTCTGAAGAACTCATTTCTTTCAGGGGAAAGTCTCAAATCCTTGTGGCAAAAGTCAAAGTAAATTATTTTTCCATAAGTCAAAGTAACGTTACAAGTTTTACTATCTGCAAGATTCTAAATGAATCTATTCAATTCCACTCACAAACATCAGTTTTTAGATCTGTGACCTGAAGTCCAACTCGTCTTTAAGGAGCAAACCTACTAATAAACTTGGTAGCTGCTAGTAATTCTACCTGCTATACATCTACCTGCCTTCGTTTGATTTGGGCCTGGAACCTACAGTGGAAACAACATGAGGAGAAAAACTATGCCAGAAAACTACACTGCTTCCCTTGGGGATTAACTGCACATCGGGAGTGAAGCTCTAAGTCAATTGTGACTATTTTTGCGACTTTGTTGCAACTTGAGTCTCTAACGCTGACAGCAGGTGAGATAATCCCTATTAGATTTATTTCTGTGGCACTAAAATACACTTTTCCACTCCTTTCTACCACAAACTTAGCACTACAAGGCAATAAAAGCCATAAAAACATCAGTGATTTCCACTTGTGAGTGACGCATCATTACATTCAGACATCAAAAGACAACTGAACTATTCACACCTTCACTAATTTCTCGCAACTCTTGGGAATTCACCCACCTTTCTCTTCACATGCCTTTCATGTATTCTTTAAGTTTCTCTTTCCCTGAACTTTTTTATTTGCTGAACCTGGATAAAAGCTTCAGCGGCTATGAAGCTGAAAGCCCCCCATCCCCGACCCCCTTCTCCGGCTGCCTACACAGACAGACGTTTTCAGAACCAAAAGTGGGAATCCTCTGCCTTCTCCTCACATTCATGTTCACATTCTCCACCCCTTACTGCACATCCACAAATTATTCGGGGGAAAGGATAAAGGCGTGCATGCGAGCAAATGAATGGCTTGATTTAGATTCAAATTGCATAAAGTGAGCTAATCGGAATAAGTGACAAAAGCTCTATGACGAAGAAGTGATAACCTGCAGGCTGCTTCCTTATTGCAGGAGATGGGACTGAAGTGCTGGGCTGGTGTACAGGTCTAATTGCATGACTCAGTGAAGGGGTAAAATGACTGACATGTAAGGAAAGATTTCTTTGAGATTCAACACTTAATGACTTTTACTTTGCATGATAAATCAGAACTCACAGCCTTCTTCTTTTTTCTACTTTTTAAAAGTCAAATTTTCAGTTGAACTTTTCTCTCAGCCTCTTTTCACTGCACTTTTAAGGAAGCTTATTTTGTCTTTTATACAAGCTAATGGCTTTTGTCTATCTTTTGCTTTCTTGTTTAGAAGTCCTCTTTATCCTATTTAGCTCTTTTTCAAGGATTTTTTAATGTAGGAGTTATTTATGTTCCCTTTGACTTAATGTTATTCCATCATAATGAGAAAAGTATAATATTGCAATTCCCAGTTTATGTTGTTTACCATATCACAACAGAAATAATCTCAATGAGATACAACAAAAGAAAATATTTGAAATTATAATAACCCAATCGCAGTCCATCTTATTTAATTTAATTCAGTTTATTTCTATAGCACCAAATCAGAACCAGTAGTCTCTCAAGCTACGACTCAAAAGTGATTTCAATTTGTTCCCTTATCTGAAATATTGCAGTAAAGTTCAGTTCAACATTAAATTTGTTCAAAAGTTTTCTATCTAAGGAAATCCAGCAGAGAGCATCAAGTGTTTGACTTGCAGCGTATCCAACTATGTGGCATCAGGAGACTATGGACTGCATCACCTTTGCTTCAACCCCTGATACTGACCATGCATTTAGTGACAGCAGGAAAATTTCCCTTCAACAGAAAGAAACCTCCAGCTGAAGCCGACTCAATGTGAACGGCCAACTTCCATAACAGGTTTGAGAATACAGAGCGAAAAATAAAAAAAAGACAGTGGAAGACTTTGAACTGCTTTATTTCTTTTTTACTTTCTGATAGTAACATATTACAGTGGTGCACCAGTAAGGAAACAAATGCACTCATTTTTCAGTGTCACTTCTGGGCAGGTGAAAAGGTTTTTGGGATTCGTTTGGCCTGACAAAGCCACACATATTTTGAATTCACCCTCCCTTCTGGGCTTTACCTATTCTAATGGTTTTATTAAACAACAAATACATTGTGCCATTGCACAGTAAAAGACAAATAAATACAAAATAAAATTTTGTTTATACAGTTGTACAACATGAGTAAATCTAGTTCCTGTTGTTGCATGCAAACAACAAAAAGAAATAGAATTAAGGGACAAACAGAAGTTGAATAAGTCTTAACTAAGGCAAAAAAAAGGGACAAAGACACAGTGACATCACAGAGTGAAAAGTTCTATGTGATTGAAAATTTGCACTTTTAATTCACTGAGAGCTAATTAACAGCATGCAGATTATTTTTCTAATGAAGGACAATGGAGGGTATACTTTTCATTACCAATTATCCCCTCAAAGTCACCTCATGTTATTACTTGCTGCAGTTATGAAATGAGTTACAATGTAAGTCCTGGAGAAATTACGCCTCAATCATCATTTTCTAGTGTTGTTATAATAGGTGTGGAGTCTGCCTCTGCTGAGGTAAGGTGTGTTGTAACTCTGAAAATATGAAAACTTTATGTTGCAGCCAACCTTTGTTAAATCTGCAATATCCTAATTTATTTATGCTTACATTTCGTTTTGAGTCTAAAACTAATGAGATGCTTTGTCCTTCACTTTAACTCACATTTAATTCCTAACGGCAGATAATCTGCAGACAGAAATGTTTAGTTTGAACAAACTTTATGACAAGATGACAAAGACAAATTGTTCTACAATATTGATTAAACTCAGCTTTGACATGATAACATCTCCCAGAAGGATGGAAGCCGACAACTTCTAAGTTACTGGTCACTTATAATTTGATGTACATTTTTTAATTAAAAAGTTGTTTTGAAAGTAATATATCAGCTTATGTCTAAAAATGTTGTAATAAGAAATATCAACCACTGCAGGACAATCCAGAGTTAATTCAACTAATCTTGGGTGGCTACGAGAACCTAGAGTAAAAATAGTTCCAGAAAAATGTACAACAAAATTTAACAATTATTTCTGCATATTTAACATAAAATGAAATATTGATTATATGATGTAATAGTGGCTATATTGTTATTATAAACACATTATTCATTGTTTTCCAATGAACACACTTACACACTTGTTAAATTTGTATTTGTGCTTTTTGAGGTTTGTACTTTACTTTTCTGTTCTTGAAGAGAAATACAAGTTTAACAAGCTGTTTTTATTTGGTTAATTAATCAGCCTGAATTCAGCTGCTTGGCAGAGATGCTGTTTATGACTTGCCAACTATCACTTTTAAACTGTCTTAACTTATTAAGAGTGATGTGTGGCAGCCCTTCAGCCTGTACACCGAGTTTTCTGCATTTGGAAAAATGTTCAGTCACATTTTACTTTCTTGTAATTAAAGGAGAAATGTATTTAGCAACAAAAAGATGGGGTAGAACGGTAGCGCTGGGTTACTTTCTCTGTGCTCTCATTCAAAGAACGTTTATCGGCAGGAACAGTAAGACAGACAATCTTTTACGGTTTTGAAAGCAATAAACTTCATTCACAATTATATAAGCATAATAAATTGTGTATTTTTGCTGTCCAGTAGATTCTAAACAGAGATTGTATCTTTGAATAGCTGTATTTTTAATAGATGTAAATGTCAACATTTAGTATTCAAATTCACAAAATGAGCCACAATTTTGTAAAGGTTTAGTAAAACCTTGGATGCTTTAAATCCACATAAAAGAAGAAACTGTATATTGATCAGTTTTCTTCAAAGGTTTTGGTGATTAATCTTTTCTCCAATTACGTCAACATTTTCATGGTGCAGTTTGGATATTGTTGCCTTCCTCTTAGACAGGAGTGTGTTTCAAATCGCATAGTATATGGTTCATCATGCAACATGATGCCCGGCTGATGAGCTTCACTCTGGTGTCCATCTACTGTGTCTGATCAGTGGATTCTTCAGTGTAAATCCTCCTATCTGCTTCTCTAATTTGTATGTTACTGTCCTGCTTCCCCTCAGAGCCAAGAAGAAGACAAAGCCCTTGAACCTTAAGATTCACAGCAGTGTGGGGAGCTGTGAGAATCTGCCCACGCAGCGGTCACCGCTCCACACCGAGCGATCTTTGCGATCCTTCTTCTTTCCCTCTTTCATCCCTTCCACACCTCCCGTTCATGCTGAAACACCCTCTGCAAGTAAGTGAGCGCACATTATAAACCAATCTTACATTTTATTATCGGTTCATCTCAGCGTTTTATTTTCCGCAAAAGATATTTTGCTCTCTGTGAGGTTAAGTCACAGACATTATTTCACTGTGGGGATGGAAAATGCCCTCAAGTTGAAAGTTTATCCACAATTGTAACTTCAAATTCATTTTGCAGGATAACCTGTCCACCTGTGCACAAAATGTTTAAGCAAAGCTTTTCAGGGTTATAAATGAACTATCTAACTCTATTAAAACCATGTTTTGCACTTTGCTGTGTCCATTTACAACTCACAAAAAACTTACTTCAGTCAATCTAATGTTTGTTAGAAAAACTTCCACAGCAAACCTTAGTTGGAAAATGGACCATATGAGGAATCAGGCTGTTCCATTAAGGCCGGAGGTTGTGTGTCGCTGCACACTGGCAGCCTTATTGGTTGATGCATTATAGGCAAACTGCGGAAGCCATTAGATTGAGGAGGAGATGGGAAAAGGCAGAAAAATAGAGAGTAATGGAGGCCCTGTCAATGAAACGAGTGATGTATGGCTGTGGCTTAGTGTTGGGAATACTCTCTGACATAACCATGTGGGGCTGCATGAATAGACGTAAGCAGAGGCATAGCAATGAATAATCAATCTCGATATGCATAAGACGGAGAAAAAGAAATAAAATTAAAATAATAAAATAGCTACAGACATAAGTAAACACACTGCACCATTCTAAAGTGTGTGTTAAAATTCAAAACTCTAAATGCACACTATTAGTCAACAACCTTTCTATGTACAATGTCATACATCCAATCTTTACTTGTTGAACACTTTCCATTCATAACAAGAGCAGCACATGAGGGAACGAAAACCAAAGAAACCAAAGAAACCACTTCCCCAAGTCTTTTAATCTTCATATCTTTCAACAAAGTAAATTCCACCCTACTTTATGTCAATGTTCGTAGTGAAAAAGCAGCAGTTTTTACCTTGTCGAGGAAAACTGCATGCGGTTGGGTTTCTGTTCAAGATGAGTAAGATTTCTACTGTGAACTTGGAAGTGAGTCGCAACAACACTCTTTTTCTAAATCATTAATTGATACCATAGAGATCCAGGATTGACAGCTGTATTTGCAAATATGAAGTTCTTTGTTCCATTAGAAGAAAACCATGATTAAGACAACTAATTACTACCTCTCCAAAATTAGTTTGTCAATTGATCCCTGGAAGCAATTATTTCAGAAATTAGCTAGCTGCACTTCTTGAAGAAGGGAAACATTCAGTTGCTCTGCTTTAGTATTTGTACCTGTTTTTTGTAAATAAAAATGTAAAATATCAACCAATGTATAGATTTAGCTCTTTTCTCATTTCATCTCATCAGGAGATGGAACTTATTCCCAAATAAACAGTAATCCTTTTTGGTTGTACTCTAACTTTAACACAGGAATGCATCAGTTGTGAAGTTAACAGCACATAAATATTGCAAACAAATATTATTCTCCAAAACCATGAACCTGCAATAAAGCTGTGTCTTGTAAGTAGACATGCTTGACATGTAACTGGCATCGAGATAACATCTTATTCCAATTTAATCTATTTTCATCAGAAAGGCCAACAGCAATTTTATCTTTCTTAGCAAAGAAAAAGAAAAATATGTTTCAAACTGTACAAATTGCAAATACACTAGCCTGCATTGGCCAGACAATTCTCAAGAAAATTCAGAAGCATGCTGCTCTCTGTGTTGCACACATAAGTGTAGTTTTATGAACTAACAGAAATTAATTTTCAGTTTAGACACTCTGCTTCCACACTCATTTTGGCTTCAATTTTGGAAAAGAGTTTTACAAGAGCAGAATGTCTTCTGCTCTTGGGTTGGGTCAACCAATATCATAAAAGTTAATTGATGGTGTCCTCCGACATGGCTTTGTAATGTAAAAAAAAAGAAGACTGACGCATCTGACCAGTCAGGACATATTTTTGGTTAGATGTGGCCTAGAAAAAAATAGAAATATCCACATCGCTTATTTTGGGAACGGCGCATGTGAGTTTGTGTTTAGACGCTTGGATGAGCATATGGCCAGAGTGTGTGCAGCCCGGTCAGCCAGGATAAACATCTGTCCCGGGTCTAGTTTGGGATTATAGTATCACTGCCATCTCGTACGTCAGAAATCTGCAGCCAACAACATTATCCCTCGTCCCTTGAGTCATGTGAATCAAACAGACAGAGGATCCACAAGACTGGCAGAGGTGACCGAGACCAAGCGCTGTCTGCTCGACATGAATCAATGCCAGGACTAAGCTGAGCTATTGTGAGAAGACATTCATTTTCCCTCCAGGATGCACTGCTAAAGATCGTATGTGGATAAGATATGATGGAAGGATTAATGGCACAAGTCATACAGTTTAGCTGTAAACTGTATGAGTTACTACATTGTTTATTTCTGAAGAACGGCTGTAGATAGTTTTGTGGTCAATCTCTAGATAGATTACTTCTGATCTCATTTTGATATAAACATTTGTTTCCATATTTATTCTTAGATCTGGTTAAAAAAGTGATTACTTTAGAGGAAATCTAAGTTTTATTGATGTTACACAATTTAACATTAAAAATAAAAAATAAAATTCAACCAGTAGTTGGGGTAGAGTTAGACACTAAAGGGACAAAAATCTGTTAATAATAGTCACTTTAAAAGGTTAGTGGTGCCTCACCTCTACAATTATTTGTACAAACCAGTTGGACACAAGTTTTTCTTCTCCCATACTTCTCTACAGTAGGTTTCCACTCTGACGTCATTCTCTGACTAATTTTTAAAGATTTTTACTTTCCACATGTTAACTTAACTTGTGACCATGTTAAGTTATTCAAAACACTCAGTAGCTTTTGTTCCACCTGTCAGTATGATGAAAGTATGAGGAAAAGTTTATGGAAATTCACATAATAACTATCCAGCCACCCACCATCGTAACTGAAGGCTAAACCACATATTTCTTACTTCAATGGCATTTTTTCATAAGTGGCTGAGAGGAATGTTCTGTGCTGTCACATCAAAGTTATTCCCAAGGGCAAGCAGCAAGTCACAGATTATCACCTAACAAACTTAAAAAGTTCAAAAGTTATCGGCCTTACATTTACGTCAGAGCAGCAAAAAGGTATTTACCTTCCAACACATTCCTTCTGGTCTTACATCATTGTCTTTCTAAAACATTTGAGATCAATGTTTTAATTCAAAATGAATTTCAAAACCAATCAAAGACAAAAGGAGTAAAAACAGAATTACATTTTGAAATGATACATTTATGTATTAATTGAAAAAACCTAACCAAATTAGTTTGTATGTAAAAACAACAACAACAGCTAAAAGTAATTTGTCACTAATCCCAATAACCGGTTCTTCATAGCAATGGCTGTCATTGAGTCAGGAGTGGCAACTACTGTGGCGGCGGTTGTTGTTTACTCTTCCTTTTGGTCACAAAGAGTGACACATATGGGCCATGTTTGGAATCAAGCCTTACATCTTGAAAGCCCTGCATGGCTGATTAGACTCATCAGCGTGTCTGTGAGCACCGAGCGAGACACGCATAAAAGGCATCTTTTATGATTTCTCCCTATGATAAAAGATGCCTTACAGTACTAGAGTGACTAGTGGATTAAGGTTTCCAGTTGATATACAGTACATGAATCATAATGTTTTATCTGGTAAATTTAGCAGATGGCCAATGAGTATTACTTTGTTATTCCATTGTGTTTAAATCTTTAGGGCATGTCCATTATTTTTGCATTAATTTTACTGTTGAACACATTCAGTTCTAACTGTAATGTTACAAATCATGCAGCTGCTTTAGAAGTTGTAGCGTTTCTTTCTAATCAAAAGATTTACTTTGCTTTAGTGAGAAAGAACAATGTTTTTTTTTTCTCTCAATGAGTGATCATTAAATTTTAAATCAGGAGCAGAGGCGATTTACCAGAGATTTGTTATTTCAAAACAAAAACAGAGGTCACATTTTAAACTGTTTAACATATTCTATTAGCTTCTGGATGTATTTGCTGCATTGAAAATTTAGATCCTTGCCCCTGACTTATCTTGAAGCTTGAGATTTACAAAAGGCGGCCAACATTTTCACAACCAGCAAGTTTAAAAAGCAGACAAACTCTACTCCACATTATTGTACAGCTATCATTCTGAAGAACGGTTGTAGATAGTTTTGTGGTTAATCTCTGTTAAAGTCTGAGTCTGTGTTGAAAAGTAGCCGCCATAATCAACCACCAAAACAACTAAATATGCAGTAGAAACTCCAATTTCCTTTTATTTGACATTTAAGATTTGTGTTTTTGCTCTGAGGTAAATTTAAACCTCTTGCTGGCAGAAATTGTTGAATTTGAGTCTTTTTCCTGCAGCAACAGCTTTCACTTCAGAAAGTGTCTTCACTTGAAGGATCTGGTTATTTTTGCTATGACATGTTCACTGATTGGAAAAATATCAGATATTTGAAATTCCAGCGGATCAGTCACTGGTCAAGGTTGATCAAACTGAAAATTGGCTGAATTGGACCACCAGCCTAATAAAAGCTGGACCTAAAAACCAAGACAGCGGCAAAGTAAGAAAGGTGAAAAATATTCTTTTAGAGAGGTTTGATGATTGTAAGCTTAAAGCTAAGCTCCTTTATTACGTCCAAGACACTTAAATGGAACAGGATCACACAGTGATTGACAGTAATAAAGGCACTGGAATTTAAAAAAAACTAAAAATGAGCAATCTCTCCTGTCTGTGTTCAGGTGCAGGTCATTAGTCACAGTACAAATACAGTTTCTAAGTGCTATAAAAGCAGACGAAGTGGTTAAAAACATGTTTATTATTCATAAACTTGATCAGCTGTGCAAAGATAATTATCCTGGGATAAATGACAGTTTGACAGCATGTAGCAATTTAATGAAAGGAAGTTCATAGTGAAAAAATTAAACTACTGCTGAGACAGTTTTCAAAGTTCAACTTCACTACAAGTTGAACTTTTATGTTTATGATAAAGGTAAAATAATGTTCTTTCATGCTACCTTATGATATTAGATTTGCAATGCATATCACTCAAAAGTCAGCCTAAACATTATGATGGTCTTATAGAGTCAAGTTTTTATTTAAAGTTAGACTTGACTATAGTTGGTTTGACCTTTTTAAATCTTATTAAGCCTTCAATATCCCAGCAAACTGTGAATTTCTTAAACACATTAAAATACAAAGTGAAAGATTAGTCACCCAAAGGTCCAATAGGTGTCTTTTACTATGCAGGTAATGTTTAGATCACATTTGACTATTTAGATTAGTGTGAGGCTCTGAAATATTCTTCTTAAGATCTTCCAAACAACAGCTGCCAATCCATGGACTCTAGACGGGGATCTCTCGTCATTAAACAGCCCCTAAGCTTGTAAGACACTATCCTGTTTCTGCCTTTAGAACATGCAGTCTTTGCTCAAAATCTTAACTCCTGCCATGTTTTTAACTATCGGTCTCTAAGAGTATCACATGGACATTATTTTTAATCTCAGGTATCCAAACATTTTTAAAAAAGAACTTTGCAAGCTAATTCTCTTGTTTGGTGTTGTTTATCTCCCATGGTCCACTCAAAGTTTAGTCAGTTTTTGTGGGTTGCTTCAGGTGATAAAATAAATCATTGTTATGTGGTTGTGAAATGTTATGGTGACCACAGAGACACATTTATTTGTGTGCTGCTCACCTCTTGTGCCCGAGGCTGTTTGAGCCCACACAACTGGGTTAGACAGACACCCTGGGTTGTGTCCACTTGGACATCTAGTTCTGGCATTTTACCAGCACACCTGCTCCAGAGCTAATGTGGACACGCATAAGATGGAAGCGGAGAGGGAGGGAAAGAGAGTGTGGGAGTCTGCAAGTGTGTGCTTGTGGATATAAATGGCTTAAATGTTCTTCAAGCGCTTTTTGCTCAGCTCAGTCTTTTATATTTCTACATGTATTCCAATGACGTCACACGCTCTCTTTAACCTCGCAAAGCTGATTTGCAGTTGCATCACGGATCTCCTAGCAACCGAATATGGTGCCACATTGGAGGCCCCTTCTTGCATTGGCAGATAAGTAACTGCTTTAAATAACTCCTAAAACATGGCAAAGGAAAAATAAAACAGACTTGGAAGACCTGTTAACTCTGGTATCGGTCCAGTAATGCAGCAGAGATGTGTTGCTGTTTACTAAAATCTTTAATAGAAAAGAGAAGGCTGACGTGTTGACTCACGCTTGGAGTGCAATATGTCTGAGTATATTCTAAGTAATACAGCTCATTGTCTATCAAGCAATCAGAAGAGCCTGGATAGCAGGGAACTGGGCTTCTATTCTGTTCCAGCCGTCATTTGAAAGGAGCTGCAGTATTATCTCAGTAAAATGTTTTATGAGTGTGAAATTCCACTTCATACAAGTGGATGGCACTGAACAGTGGTATGAGGTACTCAGGTTAAGACTTACCCAAACAACGACTTTTAGAGGATGAGGGGTAGCCTTTTGAGGACAGTGAGATTTATATTGTTTTGTAGTTTTTTAGTCATCCAGGACAAGATGCACCCAAGTGTTTAAGTAGAAGCAACTAAACTCCTTCTTTTCTTGAAAATGTTTCACCTCCTAAAGCTAGCTCATATTGTTGAAGTACTTAAATAATAATCTTTGAAAAAATTACTCTGATGAATAAGAGATAAAGGGGTAAATGAGACCCCCCCTGAGCCTCCATGTGTTCTGTAACTTTATAGATTACATTGTGTTGATATGCTGGTCCAGCAATACATTAAATTCAGGAATAACCTTTAACCTGCACATTTTAATGCTGGCCATAATTGCAGGGCATTTCACTACTAAAGAAAATGATTCAAAGTTGACTGAAATAAGAATAGGTCCTGTAATCAAATGTTATCTGAAATGCAGTTTTAGCCTTTTTGAAGTACTTGACCATTTTTTAATACTTGCAAGGATCTTGGACTCCATGTGTGATTTTAGCCAACAAATCTTCATGTGTCTTGTCGACTTCATAAAGGTTTAGCTACAGTTTGAGGTTTGTATCATAATTTTTTGCTGGTAATAAGTGGCCAAAATAAGACAGGGGGTCTCTTGAGAACTCTGGTTAGGATGCTTAAGCATCTGTTTAAACTCAGCAAGATGATGAACATTACAGTGCTGGTGTTCCTTATTAATCTTAGTTATTAATTTAGTAATTAATGTAATTATTTTGCTGTGTAAATATCAGGATTATATCACCTAACAATACCCATCCCAGGTCATCAGCAAAAGTTGTTTTACTTGTTGCTCAGCTTAGAGACTCCAAGACTCTCGATTTCCCCTCACTCAGGAAGTCTCTTCAAAGCCACATCATCTGTTTCACTCTCCCTGCCTCCATTTTACTGGGATGCATAAAACTATAGGGTCAATGGACTCCAACTATCTATAAGATTTGTAAGATCAAATGTAAGTGCTACGTTTCCAGCCTTTTGAATGCTGTCATCTCTTTATTCAACAATTTCAGTGTCATTTGTATATGTGTGTGTCTCTACTTTTTTGTCAAAGATGGTAGCACAACATTCTGCAAAAGGGTTGATCGGCGTGTAGCTGTTGCTATAGCAACTGAGCAACCTGTCTTTATCTCTTGTTCATCGGAGTATATTTTTCTGCACTTTACACTGGGGAGCAGGGGGAAAAAGTCTGTTTTCAACCCCATTCTTAGTTTGTGTTTTGCTGCCATCTCTGAATGTGTTTTGTTTTGCTTTGGAGAAATACTCATTAAAACACATAGATGGAAAGCGTTGTGAATATGGTGTGCAATAGCCTGTACAATATCACTGATATATAACACTCATGTAAAATAATACAGCACATTGTGCAGCTAACGCCCCCACATAATTGTACAGTCCTGCAGAGTTTTTATTTTGCTTTCCATAGCCCACTGTATGGGTATGAATATGAATATGAATATCTCTGAGTTTAATACTTATGTTAATACATTTATGCCAGCTTCTGTTTTAAAGTTTGGATTTAAGTTTTGCATTTTGCTAATTTTTTGTTTACTGATGTTGAGGTGTTGCTTGTTGCTGAGATCATTATCTTTAAAAACAATTTTTGGGTTTAATTTAAGTTCTCCCAAGTATGTTAGTCTTCTCTTTTAGATTGATGAATTTCATAATTGTTTTATTTATGAATAGGTGAGTAATATAATTAACAAAAATGTTCCTAGATGTTTTACAATTTATTTGAATACTGTATCTTTTTACTTTTGCTTGCCTGCAGTACCTTGCTCCTCTGTCAGAAACAGTAAAGTTTATCATTCAGTCTACAGGGGACCCAGCTCAGTTAAACACTGAATAAATAATATTTAGCTCTAAGTATTCTTCTAGTCTCTTTACATCTCACATTCGTACACAATTTGTGGTTTCTTTAACCCATGTGCAGTCAGAAAATTGTGTTTTTTCCACCATATTTTATTCTGCTTGTCTATTTTAAACATGCTCAGAAATGAACACAACCAAACACACAAACGCCATTCTTAATCCCGTGACATAGTGTTTGTCATTTGACAATTTGGCGGAGGAGGGAGGGCCATGAGAGCCTTGGTTTAATTAGGCCGAGGACAAATGGGAGAAGATGGAGGAGGCCACCCTTGTCTGGCGCCTTGGGGTTTTTAAACTCCTACAGGCTCATCTGTCACACAAACAATAGCTCACATGCATAAACTCCGGACACACCCTACATGCATTTTGTAGCTTGTTTTGTTGTTTTTACTTACTACAGCATATGTCACTTTTGTGGAAACACAGACATATGTGTGATTTTATTGCAGTGTTTTAGAAATTAGTTGTTTGTACATTAAATAGCTATACATAGAGCTTATTAATGCCTGTAATAAAGAGAGACTGAGCATTAACACAAACAAAACGTATGAATTAGAGAAAAAAATGCATGTAACCGACTTCTCACCTAGTATTCTGAAAACGTCCCTTCAACTTTTCCAAATTGTATTTTATTACCTCATACTTGGATACTTCAATAATATAAAAAGAGTAAATTACATTTTTATACAGCCCCTATTTTGGGAGGAGACTAAGAAAAAAGGCAGAAAAACATATTATAAATGAACAAAAACACAACAAAGCAGCTCAGTCTTCATTGATTTAATTTAATCCAAAAAGGTTTGGGCAGAAGTATAAACTTATTTTATTTTTACAAGCCATATGAATTAAATGCATTTAAGTACAAAAACTGAACAAATAGTGTTGGTGTGAATACTTTTGTTGTTCTTAGATACAGTGGTTTAGCTTTTCTTGAGAATTATTTGATAGATGCTCAAAAAATACTATCATGTTACTGAATCTGTTATTAAAACCTGCTGAAGCCTTGATTCAGCAAAAGAATTACAAACCTTTATACAATGACTAACATATTTCTCATACCTACAAAAGACTTTAAAAGAGCCTCTAAAATGCTCCATGATTGCCATTTAGCTTTTTCTTGATGCAATTTTGTCATGGATGTCTCTAGTTGCTATGAAGGTATGCTACTTAGCAACCAGATTTGAATAGATTTAGAGTGGAAGAGCAGAAAAGATAACTCTGTTTGCCTTTACTCTAACAATATGAAAGCTGTTACAATCATGTAATGCAACTAAATAATCTGAAAATAATCTTTTTTTTCTTAGATTTGCTGTCTATCACGGTTTATTACATCATACACTGACTGCTGGAGTAAAACATTTCTGAATGATAGTGCCAAAATTATAATTCTTGAAATGTGTTACAAGAGTTACAACTTTAGAGAAGAGGCTAAAATATGGTACATGGCACCATATTGCCATATAGGTACATGGCACCATATTGCCATGTACCTATGTACATGGCAATATGGTGCATATCAAGCTTATGCATTTTTCTAAAAATTAGATCTCTCCAATACCCTGGAGATGCTACCACTTGTGCAGGAGTAGCAGTGCCCTCAAAGACTCTTGTTGAAGATAATGTCAACAGCACACTCATACATATACAGAATGATAAATAACTTCAGCCCCGCTGTTGACAGGTCAAGTCATCTGCCAGTTGCCAGCCAGGCCGACAAGAGCCAGATGATGTCAGTTCCCTATTTTATTAGGTTATAGGGATGATTGAGTGTAATTGAGCAATGCATCGGAGTGCAGAGAGAAGACATCAAGCCTCTGGAGAGACTGGAGGTGGAGCAGAGGAAGGGTGTTTCAGGAATCAGGAAATGCTCGATGGCACCAGAGCCACGACATTATCATTGTCTACAGCTGGTGATTATTAGCAACCTGATGATCAATTAATCAAATTGATTAAACTGCTTACAAGATTAAATATTGGCAACACATTCTTTATAGGGGATTACTGAGTTGTTCTGACAACAACAACAAAACCTACTTGATATTGGGAGGGACATAACGGTTTTGGGCAGATGGTATAAATTAATGCATTTGAGAACTGCATTTATTTGAGCAGGCAGCTGCGGTAATTCAGGCAGAATATCTAATACGGTTGTCTTAATATCTCGGTTCTTTCTATTAGTAATACACTAAGCGCAGTAGCTTTATGCCACCACCAGGGTCAAACAAAAACCTCGAGGCATTTTTACATTTCAGTTGCCTCTTTCTGCCCCATCGGGTAAATACTTTGGCCTCTATTATTTATCTTTCTCTAAACGACTGAAGTGAATTTTGAACGTGAAGGAAAAAAATCCAGCAGAAATAAAAGCCTTTAAAATTCACAACATAAATAACCACTGCATATGAAATTTTTATCCTTAAATCCATCTCATTTCACACAGTCCCATTTATTGGACTACAGGCATTTTATGCAGTGAGAAAAGAAGGTCCAGGGGCATTTATTTCTTCAATGCTTTATCTTTACACTTCCTTGATTAGTGCTTAGTATTCACACAGAAACAGAACACTTTCAAGTTTCCCAGAATGATGTACTCCTGGGAATCATTTATAGCTAAAAGCATCACAATACTCATGAATAAATTTACATAAAGACTCACAAAAAAAGCATTTATTTCTGACTTGTATAATATTGTTTTCTTGCCATCTTCACTTCCTCTGATGTTTTTGTCAATTCAGAGTTGAAGTTAATCGACTAGCGTTTTGAAGGAAGATTTAAAGTAAATCATTAATGTTATTAATATGTCCGTGGTTGGTGCCATAACTCAGGACTTCCACCTGAAACAGTTGTTGACTTGCTTTGATGTTGGGTGTCTCTGATACCAGTATTACTAATTTCAAATTAATTATTTGGCAATTATCTAGATCCAACACCTCCATTTTTTACAGCACTGTCTTGCACGCAGCATTCTAAAAGTACAGTGCAGTTCAATATGGTTTTGTCAAAAATAAATGGCACATTGCTAAGTGTGGGATGTGGAGGATGTAAGATGTCCATTTCAGTGACCTGTGTTGGAGCAGTGGCACATCTAAAACACTAGGCCACTTTAAAGTGTTTTGCAGTTGGCTATTGAGATGATTTAATTTTATGCTATGAAATTGTTTCATTCTGCAGATAGGGGCACTTGTTGACACATGTTACAAACTTTAAGGGCAACTTTATCATAGAAAATGTTTTCTGTCAGCCTGCACTAAACTTAAAAATTTTTGTCTCTGATGAGACAAAAATTGCTTCATCTTGAGTGGATCATTACATCTTCTTTCAATAAGATTTTATACATGAAGTGCTAAGGTGTTGGCATGTCTCTTTAGCTCTTAAAGGGACATAAAGTGACATTCCACATTACATACACATACAGAACTTCAGTGCAATACTTCAGAAAATCCCCCATTGCTTTCTTTTATTCCAAATTGTCAGACTTGCTTATAAACTGTGAATGTAGTACTTTTCAAAAAAAATGTTTGCAGAACATCATCTGCAAACATTTACTTTGCACATTGTTGGACAGTAAAAAATTAAACTAAATATCTCTCTAATTGTGATTATCTTGGTTGAAATCATTTTTGATGCTTCACTGTGCAGTGTGATCTATAACTTTGTCAACACTTTTCTACATAGTTATTTTGTCATTAAATCATTGGTGCCCCTATCTTAGTGCACAGCTCCACAGCTAACAAATGCATCCAGCGCTGTTGTGTGGGCTGCCATTCTCACCATTCAGCAGAAAGTTACACATAGATATACTGTCTCTGCAGGCACTAATGGACCATGCGAAAGACTTTTTTGTGAACTTCTATTTACGCTCGAGTTGCTCACAATGGTCTGTAGACAGCATAAAAGTAGCCCAATCACTAAATGAAACCTGTTGGTAAACCCACAGAGAGATTGAATTGTATTATAGAAAATATTTGATTTTGTTTTCATTTCTAAGGCTTAAAAGAGTGCAGCACACAGAGAGCTTGAATTATTATTTGTTACTGTCATATGGTTCTGTGTGCTAATGCATATTTAATTAAAAGTTTAGCTTTTTCTTGTTTTGCTTTTATTAAATTTTCTCAACAGTCTTACAAATGTCCAAACCGGAAGGGAATTAGATGAAAAACGACTTGAAGACAGGTCATAAGCACAAAATTCCATTAATATCTGCTTTGTGACACTATTTTCTGAAGTAGATGTCATTAGTTGAAGAATTGAAAGGATAGTTTATAACTAAGGTGGTCAATTTTCTTTCACTACTTAACTGAATTCTCATGTCTTGCCATCTGTGTTGCTGTAGTCATGCTGTTATTGTTTTAGTTGTCCTTGTCTTTGGCAACTTTTCACATACTCAAAGTAACTAACAACATCTAATAGTCAAACATTTATGTTAGAAATATTATATTTATATCAAACATACTGGTTGTTGATACTGTTTGCGTCATCTTTAAACTGTTGAAGATCGACTTACAAGTATACACAGCTCATAATCAGGTTTCTCTGAAGATACTATTGTACTCTAATGGATAGAGAAAAGATCTCATAGTAGTTTATTTTGTCACTAAATGTAACAAAATGCTCTCTGCAGGGTGAAAACTTTATAACTTTATGTCAAAATTTCTTATAATTTCTACCAATTTCTGCCATCTAGTGAAACCAGTATTAGATACTGTATCTCCTTCTAGATTTCTGAATGGATAGAAACTGTATGCATCACTAAGCCTCACAGCCAATCTGAAGCCTTTGTTTACTTAAAGATGCTTTTTGCAGTTTGTGCATAGGAGTTAACTAAGATGGGCCTCTTTCATTTCAATTTCAGTTCATACTTTTTCTGGAAGTGCAATCTCAAGGGACCTTTACAAGAAAAACAAGTCCAGTTTATATACAATTATGAAGAAGTCATCTTTTGTCAGATTAAGTTTAAATCAATTCAGTTCTTTTCCATTAGATCCAATCATGTCATCCTATTAAGATCCAATTATTTACTGTCCAATCCTTTCCAAACAATTGGATAATTGTTTATAATTATTAAAGTATAATATGTATTCTATTCCATTGTGTCATTTAATGTCTGTTGGTAAGAAGATTTTAGAGGAAGCTGAATCAACTGGACCCAGTCAATTTCTGCATGTTCTGGAACAACACATACTTGAATAATAGCTTAGGGAACCATTCACTCCTGAATACCATGAAAACTGTGTTGACTGATAAGCTCACTATTGCTTTGACTATATTTGCTGTGACAGTTATTTTCAGTTGCTCGGTTTGTTCACATGTAGAGCCCAGATCTATTCATACAGTATTATGACCACATTTGACAGTTTGTCCACTTAAAAATTAAGGCTGGAAACAAATTAACTAGCTGTGGATCTGTGAACATCCCAATGAAAACATAGCTGTCAGTGGTATATGACCATTAACCCTGTCATTAATTAGGATATCACCAAGACATCTAATTTATTGTGACATCTTGACACTCAGTTGTCTGAACTCCTGATTACAGCTGAGACCTAAAGGTTGCTACAAAAGCATGTCCATACTGTGAAATGCCATTTACAATAAACAAGCAGTGAATACAGGACATTTAGTCAATTCTTCATAGATATTCTGTCAGAACTACCATTTGAAGTGGAGAAAAAATATGAAGACCTTGGTCTTTCTTTGTTCTTTTCTGTAGACACTCTTTCAGTGCCTCGCTGGTCCCCACAGATTCCCCGAAGAGATTTTGGAAACTCAATAAAACACCGGTAAGTGTAAAGAAAATAGTGTTTCATGGAGTGTTTGAGGTGGTTAATAAATATGTTCCAATTTACGTGATAGAATGTTGTAAAAAAAAAAAAACTGTATTGGTCAACTAAATGACTTCTTATGTTTTTGCTTTGGAGTTACATTCAAAATGTTTGCTATCAAACCAGTTTTAATATGAAAGATAACAGTAATAAGTTTGGAAATCATTTTAATTGCTACAAGAAAAAAAACTATCCAAGCTTACCTCACCTTATGTGAACAAATATTTGTACATGAAACCTAATAATTGGCTCTGACTGGCATTTAGTTTGATACTATGCAAGACTTTTGGCCCTATTTCTTTGCAAAATTATATTAACGCTGTCAAATTAAGATTTTCTTTGTTTTTTTAGGAATCATCACCTATTTGCTCTTAAGCTTAAGTTTACAATCAGACAGAGGGACATTGGGATGACTTAATAAGTTGCCTCTTTCTCTTTAAGAAGCTCCAACCTTTTCCAGCGGTCCGCCTTCAACACGTCATCACAACAATGCATCTCCAATGATGACGTTCACAACAGTTCCCAGGACTGTTGAACTGATAGGTTGCTTGTATTTTAAGCCCAGCAGATGCACAGTTCCACCAGGTGTTTGCTAACTGCTGCTGCTAATCTGAAGGAACTGAGAGGAAGTCGCAGGGCTGATCTAATGTGGATCTGCTGGATAAATAGGTGGTACATTGTGCTAGCAGGCGCCTAAGTGCCCCTGAATTACTATGATTGAATCAAAGTAACACTCTGCATGTTCTTGATAGGGGAATGATATCATAATTTGATATTAACCTCAATAAAATGTTGATTTTGCATAACACCTACCCTTTAACACAACAAGCTATTTGGATTCCATTAGTCTATGTTAAGATTTTCCTTTTTTCTGTGTGTTTTGTAGATAAATGCATGTTTACACTGCCACCCCCTCTTGGCTGAAAGATAATTTGGTCATGCAGAATCTGACCTCACTGTCCTACATAATTGACAGTCCGCTAAAACATTCTGTCAAATGGAATTGGTTGGAGTGAGGTGTGACTCATTTGAGGCAAAGGAGGGGTCTAATAAAGAGATTTTGATTCTGTCAAACTAGATTAGTCACCTGCCATTAGCCAGCCAGCGACACCACTGCCGTCCAGGCGTCGCATCAGTAAATAGTGCCAATTGTCACAAACGTGTTTGGAACGGTCAGTCAATCTGCGCAGGGAATTGTTTTTTGCTGCAGAGCACTGTGGATTTGCTTGAGAAGAGGCTGTGTTGGACTCTAATCATGAACACAAGCTTGAAAACGCCCAATCACTCAGACTGATCGTTCTATTGATATTAACCCTGTGACCTCACTACTGTGCTTCAGATTGTCTGTTCGTTCAGACTGAGTTTAAAAAAGATGGAAAATGAAATGGGCCCAAATTAAATGTGCAGGTGAGGAAATTGCAATGGTAAACACTGTTATACAAGAAGCTCCTGCAGGTGTGTATTATCCGTGCATATGAAGAACCAGACAGCTTGCAGAAACTAATTGTGAATTAATGAGCATTTATAATAAGGCAAAATGCCTTATTATGATGAATGGTTTTCTATAGCTACATAGGCGTTTGATGTGATGATACCAACTTTATTGTGTCTTTTCTTACTTGCAGGTTTTCCACCAAGTACTGGATGTCTCAGACATGCATAGTATGTGGAAAGGGAATGTTGTTTGGACTAAAATGTAAAAACTGCAAGTAGGTATCGTAAATATTTGACAGCATTCACTTAAATTTCTAGTCGTAATTGAGATCTAATCCCACATTTTTATTAGTTATGCTTTTAAAAACAAGTGGACCATATTGATCTTTTATTTCTTTTAATTGTGTGCTTGATATTTGTATAACCTCTTTGTTTTCATCTTCATTACATACATTTGCAGTTTGTATTTCTTGTCTGACAATGGTAATGTTAATGCTTCCTGTTTGCATAAGTTTGAACTCTGAGTAAATATTCAAATGGCTACTAATAGGCACTAATTTAGTCTGTCTATTCTGTTTGCACATAGGCTGAAGTGCCACAACAAATGCACCAAAGAAGCCCCACCTTGCCATTTATTGATTATACAGCGAGGCGGACGAGAATCCCTCAAAGGTAATGTATAATGCTTAAAGCATACATTGTCCTGATAAAGACTGATATAGACATTTTTGCTTCCACAGTGCAAGACAAGTAATTATAAAAGATTATAGAGTTCACGGAACATGCCAGTCTTTGTCATGTTCCTGTTTTTCCTCATCTCATTAACTTTACAAAGGAACATCATACTGTAAAGCCTTGGGGTAAATGCTAATTTTTCACGGAAGTTGGAACATTTTTATCCTGCATGAATGCGTCTTTACCTTAAGTTGTGTCGCTCCAGGCACATTTTAATTTGCTGATGTGTGTCAGGCTGCTGATAATCTGCAATAGACCCTGTTTAGCATTACCCAAAGCTGAGTTTGTTACCTATATGTTTTTCAGAATGAGAAATAAGGCACTCTGTGCCAGAAAATTCAGTTGAAACTGACAAAATGTTGATTGTTAATGTGTGACCAATTAAACCTGTACTAATAAATTATTGTAAAGACATCACTCAATTATTATTTCTATGCATTGATATGTAAAGCTTGAATCATATAAATTGATATCTTCATTGGAGGAGGAAGATTGTTACACAGGTATTTATTTGTCTTATATTGCTTCAGCTTTAAACTGCAAAATGTTTTGCACTGCTATCACAAGATAATTATTCCTTATCCTTATATAATAGGCGAAACAATATGACTCGTCATGAGTCTATTTTGTTTAGTTATTTTTCTAGTAAAGTAATTAATTTGAAGCATCACCAACTGATACTAAGTACTTGGTTTGCTGAATCAGCTGCCCCAGGTGAAATCTAATGAGTGGGCAGCTTTATGTTTACCGAGTTATCATAACTTTTGTAGGTTCTGACAAACTTCTTAACTATTCCATTTAAAGAGAGCAGATGCCTGCACTGCAGATCCATATCTACTTTCCCCTTATACTTATTCACTTATTTTTCAAATATCTTGGCTATGAAGAGTGTGTTTTTGTCCCCACAAAAGAGAAATCTTATAATTACAACAAACACAATTTCTAGACTGACTGTCTGATGAATCAAGTCTGTGTTGAGCAATGATTTGGGTGATGCACTGTTTATCCTGACACTAACTACACTGAAAACTAAAAACCCCTTTGTCTTCTCCTGCTTTCCCTCTTTTTTTCCAAATAAGATCAACAGGGAACGATTCAAGGTAAGAAGCTCTAATTGGACCACTTCAACAATGCTTTTATAAGAAATGTGACACTTTCATAATAGCATAAACTCCTTAAGATGTTTTTTTTCCTCATAATCTGAGCATTTCATAACAAGTGGTGAGATTTATTTATTTTTTTTAGATAAGAACCAGTGCTTGACTGATTTTCTTGAAGTTATTAAGTGTTCAAGTTTTCCACAGAGCTTAAGTGTTTCTCTGCTTTCATTTTTGTTTCTATAGTAGCTCGTCTGGTACGGACTGAATCAGTGCCATGTGACATCAACAATCCGCTCAGGTACACAGACCTGCACATCAGTCAGACGCTCCCCAAAACCAACAAGATCAACAAGGTAGGCATGGCAAATAAACTCTAAATTACATTGTTTGTAACCTGTCCTACATATCACGTTCTATCATTTATGGGAGCGGGTTATGAGTCATTGTTATTTCTCCGGGGATAAGGAAAGGGTACAAAAATATCTTTCAGCGACATTGATGTTTACACAGATGCATTTGCTTTCACACGCTGAATGTTTGGCAGCTCTGGGTTTATGGAATGACGTTTATCGTATGATTCCCACGGTTTAGAACGAATCTGTGGATAGGGACATGAAAACAAGAGCTTCAATAGTACTAAACCTTGTGGGCTATTTTACCAGTAGAGCGTTCATAAATCTATTTTTTTTTTTAAAGGGGTTAAACTTTCTTCATTTCTACATATTGATGTGACTCCATGTGTAAATCATGTAAGAGTAAACATTGTACCAATTAAATGACCAATTCCAGAACCTTTTCTACACTTTGAACCATGTGGCTTGTATATGCCATAAGCCCATTTCCCCCATGAAAAAAAAGCTAAACAGGAAGTCATAATTTCGACTTTCAAAGTCATAATTATGACTTTGAAAATCGAAATTATAACTTTAAATAATTATGACTTTCAAAGTCATAATTATGAGATTTAAAGTCATAAAATCTCATAATTATGACTTCAAAGTCGAAATTATGACTTTGAAAGTCGAAATTATGACTTTGAAAGACGAAATTATGACTTCCTGTTTAGCTTTTTTTTTTATGGCGGAAATGAGCTTCCATACTTGTAGCCCGGTGTGGCTTTTCTGTGGATTTTTCTTCAACCACCAGGGGGCTCTTTACCAGGAAGTGGATCATTGGAAGTCAGAATTGGAAATCAAAGAAGAAAGTGCTAATTTTTATTTAGAACAGGCAGTTTCTAGCTGCCGGAGGAATTTATTAAAACTCATATGATGCAGCTTTTAAGATGAGGGCTGGTAGTACAGGAGGGAAATGGAGCCGCTGCATGTAAACTCAGCACGAACGAAACTATGGTTCAGTTTTGGAGAAGGAGAACTGTGTCCTTAATGTCCTTAATGAAGCCAGAGATACCAGCGTCTTATGGCTCTGTGCGGCTTATATATGTACGTTTCCATTTATTATTATTATTATTATTATTATTATTATTATTATTATTTTATTATTATTATTATTTTTATACTGCGGCTTATATTATGGTGCGCTCTATAGTCCAGAAAATACAGAATATGCTGCTCATTGTTAGAGGAAAAACAAACAAACTAGTAAATAGAAGAAAAATGTCAAAAAAGTGTGTACACTATCACAACCGAGACTGGCAGCAAGAGTAAAGAAACAATGGGAATTTTCAAAAGAACTGGTTGGGTCTTCATGTGTCAAGAAGTAAAGCTATGAAGCAGATTTTTTTTCAAACATGAAGGATCATGCTAAATATGGTTTCAAAATATGTTTTTGAAACCAAAAACATATTTCTCAAAAGAAAAACATCTAAAACCCAACATGTTTTAGCATAACAGTCTTTTTCAAATGGTCAAACTGATTTTATTGTGTCTGTGAGAAGCAGTTTTTTTCTTTTGTTGTTCTCCCACTGCTTCCTTCATCGCTTTGAACTATAGTTTTGAAGATATTTATTTCAGGGGCATGATTGATAATTGCATGAATTCAGAGATATTTTCCTGTCTCTCTTCAGGATCACATCCCAGTCCCCTACCAACCAGACTCCAGCAGTAATCCATCATCCACCACTTCCTCCACTCCATCCTCCCCGGCTCCTCCGTTGCCCAGCAGTGCCACTCCACCATCACCACTGCATCCTTCTCCACAGTCGGCGCGGCAACAAAAACAGTTCAACTTGACCGGTAGGAACAAACAAAGTTAACAAAACATGATTCAACTTCATGTCCAACTTAATGACCAACAAGAACTGAGCGGTGTTAAGTTAGCTGGACATAGGAGGTTTACCAGTATGTGTAGTTATTTATTAGTAGAGCATTTCAAAAGATATAATGTATTAGAATACAGACTCTTCTATAACTGCCACAATGTTTAAACTGACCTGCTCCTCGCATCATAGAAATACTGAAAACGAGTCAATAAAAAACGGACAGCCCCTTTAAAATTAAAATAAATGTTTACAACATTTTGTATTGGCTTCATTTCTCAGAGAATCTACATTCAGTATAATAAATCTCCTGGATAGTTTTATAAGTGACAAAAAGGTGAAAAGTACTACTGAAGCACTAGGAATGGGTAAAGTAAATTGCTTTGTTTTTATATGAAGAAACGTGTTGTAGGTAAGAAACTTGAACATGTATTTCTCAGCATCTGTCATTCTAAATCTTAAAAAGTGCAGGCAGGATCTTAAGCCCTGTCCAATCTAACCTGTACCTTTTGCAAAATACATGTCCTTGTTTGAACCTGCTGTCCACATTAAAAGTTTTTGATAAAAAAATATTTTCAAACTGGGAAGTTCTAAAAATATTTGATGGGATTTAAGCATATAGACTTTCTAAAAACAGTGACATAGAATCCGATATGTACACATGCAAACTGTAACAACAGTTTGCATTTTGTTCTTGGAACAAAATAAAGGGTCATTTCACCTACAGCTGCCTTTGTTATGACAAGTAAATTTCAGATGTGAGCTAAAATGTTAATTAATCACTGAGAAATTCTATGCAGTGTCACTGAAATGAGTGTCAATGTCTTTGTATGAAGCCTAGCACAGCTTTAGCCATGCTCAATATCGTTTGTACTTTTGGTGCAGTTAATTTGGACATTGATACTGACCTTCTTTGCTTTTTTGATTGAAATTCCACTGTCAGGTGCAGATTTTCTTCAAAAACAAAATATTATAAGGCGTGACACTCACCTTAGTTGAACATTTTGAAAGCCTAGAAAATTTCTACTTCGCACAAAAAGTTGCAATTTTTGCTAATTTTTGCATTCCTGATTAGATTCTTTGAAAGATTTGTGTTTTTATATCTTAACAGGTAAACATCCAAAATGCCGTTTTGTATAAACTTCAATAATTTCATTGAAAATTAAAATTCACTTTGTAGTCTCTCTGTGTGTTACCCCATTAAAGCTCAAATTATATAATTTAACTTTGGCTCATCTGTTTTTCCTCCTTCCACAGCCTCCAGTTACTTCAAATACAAGCAGCAATTCATCTTCCCTGGTAAGACTCCCAGTAATTTATCATTTTAAATCCTTCAGTGCTTTGAAACCAACCAATGATGAGTAAGGAAGAATGTTTTGATGTCAGTAGTCATTTTTTCTTTCTTTTCTCACCTTGGCTTGTTGAAGACTCTTGGCTCCTACACCCACTCATGCTTGTCTCATTTGGGGTTCCTAATGATTTGTCAGAGCCCAGATTCTCTCGCTTTTGTCAACAGTGGTACCATTCACCAGTAGCTCATTTGGCAGCCTATTACAGCTGGGAGAACCTGGAGAGGTTTGGGGGAAAAGCAGACGGTGTAGCTTGCAGAGATCTGTTGAGGCAGGTGTTTGGAAAAAACACATGTTTGTGCTGTACTGCGGACAGAGTGATGCTTATTATCGACTCATATACTCTTTTTAGTCACATTTATATTAACCGCCTTAATCATCTGCATAACAAAACTAGTTTGTCACTTTCTGTGAGAGTATTATGTCGAAGTTGATCCAGTTTTACACTAATGTCATAACAAGTTTAATGCTGGTCCTCGTATACAGAAGAAAACACAAACCACTTTTACAGAATATAAGGTGCCTAACGGCAAGACCAGCATTGTGTTGAATGTTTTTGAATGTGAATGTAACAGTTTTGATACATCTGTGTGGGATCAGTCATGTCACAGCATTCATATGGCTGAAATATAGAGATTTGTCACATAAATTACATATTGTATATGAATGGTTCAGATTGGACTCTGAGCGCTTACAGTCCGTCTGGTTTGCAGATTCTTTGGAGTCAGTCCATGAAAGCATTCATGAAAGCGCCACATGAAAAAGGAAAAAACAGGTCCCTCTTGCTGTGAGGGGACAGTGACAGTGTGCCATGCAACTGAGGGACTTTCTGCAGCTTGCACTTTGTGTCACAAATTGTCACAGTGTGTTAACACAGGCAGCAGTTATGATGTGTCTCTCAGAGGTAGTCAACACAAAAGTTGCCCTTACTTCAAATTCCCTGTGAAATGTTGTGCTGTCAAAGAACAGAAAAAATAACTTAAAACTTTAGTCATATAGCCTAATTTAACAGGTAATGGTTATTAAATGTATGTACAGTTAAATTATGAAGTGTGATGTTATGCATGTGACCTGCCCTTACCTTACTGTTTAAACAATAACCTTTACTATTATTCAAACCTGTTGTAAATTGTTTATTACAAAAATCTTTCTAAAGGGTTTTTATAGAAACTTGGTGATTCCAGGATCAAACAATCAATCAAATTTTATTTGTATAGCACATTTCAGCAGCAAGACATTTCAAGGTGCTTTACATACGGTAATTAAAGAAAAAATAAAACAAAATGTGACATTGAATAAACACTAAGAAAGAGAAATAGATTTTGAAAAAAAAGAGAAAAGATTAAAAAAGATAAATGAATGCCCCTTTTTACTTTTGATCTCCATTGGTAAGCTTTAGAGGCTTTTCACTTACCATCATTGTAAATGTTCATGGTGCCAAGATAAGTATGTCATCCTCATCTGGCTTTGGTTGTCACAGTTGAAGTTTAATTTTATTAGTTTTATTCTGTATTTTCTAATTAATGAGTTAAAAAATTAAAACACAACACCTTAAATTGAATGGCATCTTTTTGTCTGTTCAGTTTTTTTAAAAGAGGAGCAATATCATATCATATTAATACCACAGGGAAACTGGAAAACATGCATTATTAAATAAAGGATCTCTGACACTGTTACCAAAGTTAAAGACTTAAAGAAAAGCTTCAGATATATGTAATTGATTTTAGATCATTTTGAGAACATGTTTTTTCATAACATCGTTCTGCACTGAAATACAAAACTGGATTGATGTGTTTTTTGTGTGAGTGGATGCAGCTGCAATAAAACATGGTTGTGCGTTTTAAGGGATTTTATCCATCCTTAGCTGTGGTGCCAATCATTTTGGAAAGTCCTATTATGTACAGTACAGTAAAATATTAACAGTTTTTTTCCCCCTACACATATGCAGATATATATCCCATAACACACATTGTGCCATGCTAGGCAAAAAGTGAATACACAGACATTTCACTGCTGGCATTTTTGCATCTAAATCTTTCTGTTCTGCATTTTTATTGAGAAAAACAACTCACCAGATGAAATGAAAAACAATTGCTTCTTTTTCTCAATCTCTAACAATATTATTCTTCAGAAGTCACATCTATTTTACCAAAATACTCCACTGCATCCATGATTGATAGAAGGCATTTTTTAAATCTAGTTTTTTGTTCTTTTTTAAATCAGAAATGATGAAAAAGTAATTCATGTATTGACCTACATAAATGTAATTTAAAGACATCTTAGACTGGTTTGCAGATTCTAAATGAGGTTGTATATTTTAGTAGAAATGATTGTAGACTAAGATTTAATCAGAACTCTTACACCATGTGCAGTTCCTGTCTCAGAAAACACATAGCAGTTTCTCTATCTGTGTTTTTGGAGAACATGGATTTGTGTCACCAGCTTTGTGAGATCTGCTGTACCAGGAAGTTTTATAATTTAGACTTCTGGGGTACGTCCACCTAGAGTCCAAGTGGATGTGATTAGGTTGTAGCCTTGGCATGACAATAATGTGATCACTCCTTCTTCAAGCCTTCATTTGACAGAACCAAACAAATGTGCTTACCTAATTCATAGATAAGCTGAACTAATTTTATATAAACTCGTATGTAACTTTGAATGCTTGGATAAATTATAAAGTGTTGTAACTTCAATGTCTCCAGATGTTACACCAGAGGCACCTCCCAGTAGAGCACCGCAAGTCATTCTGCATCCGGTCCTGTCTGAACAGGGGTGAGTAGAGCACACACTGTTATCCATCCATCCCCTTTTCCTCTCTCTGTCCTTGTCTGACAGGATACCGTGTCTCCTCCTCGCGCTTCTATCTTCCTCTCTGTGACCGCCGCTCAGAGGCCAAGTCAGACTTATTGGAGCACAGATATTTGGGTGACAATTTCAATGTGAGGGACGACATGACGATTACTCAGAGACTAATGTTAGCATGGCCTTTACTTCACGCTACACTTGGGATGCCAAGTGGATTTTCACTGAGTCTTTGAGGAAGCCACTGGTCATGGGAAAACATCCGGAAGAGGAGGATAGGTGATGAGATGCCTTTCGACCCCGATGTTAATTGGATTAGCATCTCAATCTAACACAGGAAACAAGAGAAACTTAATCTACAGGCAGATGGTCAGTTGTAATGATATCATTGTTTAGTCTACATTGACAGAAGAAAATATCAAAGTAATTTATATCTTTTTGTTTTCATAAAAGCTATACATGAAAAAGCTGATGTACAATAAAGGCACATGTTTTGACATCTTCAAGCCAAAGTGCTGAAACAGCTGCTAGCCTCCAGATCAAATCTTTAAATAAATATCTTAAAGTAAGAGGAACCAATTAAGTAAATTCATTTTTTGAACATAACTGATGACTTTCCTTCAAAAATGGCCATAATCCACTGCTAATGGTTGGCAAATACAATTGTTTCAGTAACTGAAGTGAAACATATTAAATAGATCAATTACACAGAAATGGATGTTTTAAGCCTTTACTTCTGTTAATTATGCTTTTCTGCTTAAGGCTACTGAAAACATGACATTTATTTTCTTAGAAAGCTAGAATATTACATTTAACCAATAACACTAATTTTAATGCAGAAATGTGGCTTAATGTAAAGTATTTTCAAAGGTTGTCATTTGCAAAATGCACTTTTAATCTGACAAATGAGTCTCATCAGACCAAATCTTCTCTGGCTGGAGATTAGAAATGAGCTTCGGAGGAGCAAAACACAGAGAAATAATTTTGAAGTCTCCTTTGCAAACTGTACATTTCCCCACTGTGATTAGTCAGTCAGTTCATCACATTGTTTTTCTCTGCTTCTGTGGTGCTTAGAAAATACTCTCCACTTGTTCATGATACATTCTATCATCTGCAACTGAATCATTTTAAATAAGTACCTCAGAATAATCTAAATGCTCTTGTCTCTGAATCTGTGACTTAAGTGAAGCACTTTCACTTTTTTACTGTTTCTCTTTTCTCTCTGTTGTCTGTCCTTTGACAAATGTAAATGCATCAGCAAAGTTTTAAAACCCATGTTCTTCCTTCACCGGTGTTATAGTCCCTCTCTACCCACATCTTGCTATGCTGTTGCAGTAGCAGGTGACAGATTTCTCTGGCCTTAACAGCCTCATCCCAGGGTTAATGAGGGCCTGTTTCAGACCTCAACGCCCTGCAGGATTCCCTCATTAGAGAGGAGATCGAACCGCTACCATGAGCCTCTGGCGCCACAGGAATCACATTATTTTATAAGTTGCCTCACCTGTAGTCTCTGCCCAGAGTCCAGGAATGCTTTGTTAACAAGTGCTAATGTACCTCTGGAGAGGTTGTTAGAGGTTAAACACTAATGTTACACAGTGTGGAATATGAGGGCTTGTTTTAGTCATGTTATTGCCTCCCACTGTGCATGAATCTGAAGGTATACATCCTGGGGTCAGAAATTAATTGGGCCTCAGGGTGAAAATGTACTTTGAAGTTAATAAAAAGAAAAAAATTGAGGTCACAAAATGGGAGTTTCTTACATTTCTACCCTGCTCAAAATGTATTTATGAATCTATTATTGTCCTTTTACCATGTTGTGGAATGGTACCGGTAATTTATTCATAAAAAGAATTGTCTCCAGGATTCTTCCCAAAATAATATGATGAAATATCATGACATCTGATGGCACAAGAAAAGGAAAATAAAACAAATTTCAATGCAAAATAAAAAATATGTTAGCAGTCGCAAAAAGTTCTCAAACTACTTCATGAAGAAAAACAATATTCTGTGATTTCAGTTCTTAGGCCGCTGTGACAGAGAAGACACGTTCTGTGAAATGACTAAAATAAAGCAGATGTAATTTCAGAAATGGCTCGAAGCTGTGAAAATGGCTCATTTCATAGTCATTGAGGTGGCCTCAATAACAGACCTCGCGTTTAACAAAGGGATTCTACATCAGCGGGGCGGCTGCTCTTTTGGTGTCTTGTTGAAAGCAGACTGAAAAAAGGTTAGCAGTGCACAGACAAAGGTGACAAGTAGCTTCAATATCCAGGCACGCAGGCTCAGATCCACATTTTTGCTCTGCGGCATATTTATTGCGTCGTGCTTCGGTGCACAAAAAGTGTCTGTAGGTATAATAGCAAATATTTCAGCTTCTCCAAGATTGCTCCACACCCACAGGCACCCACAGTTTATCAGGTGCAGCTGCAATCAATCAGCAATCAGCGCAGCCAAGCAGCAACACAGAATACATTTCCATACAATAAACAAACCAGTGGCTCTTTTTTATACAACATCCACAAAACTTTGATGTAAATAATTCTAGTGTAATTAAGGCAGAAATAATGCTTCATTTGGCAAAATCTCACAAGTCTGATGCAAAATATAGTGTATTTTCTTGAATGAATAAGATTCTTTTTCTCTTTTGAAATGCTTATAAAATCAAACAAAATTTGTTTTGAAAACAGGTTAAATAAAACTTGAATTTATAGAAATGTATTCAAATGTACTGTATTTTCCACACTATAAGGCGCACCTAAAAAACTTAAATTTCCTCAAAAGCCGACAGTACGCCTTATATATGGACCAATATTGAGCCACAACAGGTCTAGCAACTATGGTAAGCAGCTACCGACTTCATTTTCCCCGTAGAAGCGCGCAGTGCATGCTGGGATGTTGTCAAAAATGTTGTCAAAAAACTGGTTTGT
>CAEGAF010177646.1:0-26084 GCA_903067075.1 Micropoecilia bifurca | reverse complement strand
TATACATACATGTGTACGCAGAGGGAGTATATTGTACAACAGAACTCCAACGTTAGCGTCCATGCAGTATTTTTCTTCGAAATTCAGCCCACATGATAGTTACAGGGCAGGACTGAACCTGATTAAAGTCTAAAGACGTGGCGCTGAGCAAGTGCCATGTCAGCATGTGAGCAATGCAAGCACGCATGCTGCCATATCTGAGAATGCTGTAATTACACACATCATTAGATCTACTACACCATCATTAGACCTCCAACACGCACTGCCTCCTGCACTTCTTGGATTCACTTGACAGAAATTTCAGACTCGCAAATGAGAGCGAGAGCTGAAGGATGCACAGGGAGAAACCATGCGGTCGCCGGGACAGTGTTAGCATTTATCCAGCCACCCATAGGGCTCATTTAAGGGCAAACTGGTGGCAATGTCAACTCGCCTAAAGGGAGTGGAAGCATTATCATGTCCTCGCCTGCCGGTGCTGTGGGAAACTGCTGTTTTTTCATCCTCATACTTTCAAAAGCCTGTGAGCTGATTGAGGGACAATTGAATCTTTCACTGAGATTGTTTTAAATGTATGATTCAAGATTAGAGTGAGTCATTCTGAGGTAAATTGCTGTAAATTGTGTTAACTTAGGTGTGACAGTAAATGCAACTTCGATGGTATTTACGATAAGTGAACTAAATGATGCATGAAATATGTATTTTCCCCAACTCATTGTTTTCCTGATTTTGAACAGCAGTTTTAATGTGCAGCTTATTTGCGTTGGAAATTAGTTACTCATCTGGGCTAAGATTGCAAAGCTTTGTCTGAACGAAGTGCAAGTCCTCATCAAAATGTCTGTTGGAAAGTACAAGAGGCTCTCAAAAGCACCCTGGAAAAAGGTTATTTAGGAGAAAGTTAGTTACAATATTACTACTCTTGTTTCCTTTTCGAAGACAGTTATAAAGTCAGTCTTCTACCACCTGAATAACTATTGAACCTGAAGGAGTAATGTCTCAGCAAGATCTAGAGAAATTCATCCATGTATTTATCTTTAATTGCATTGATTACTGCAACAGTGTCTTCACAGGTCTACCTAAAAAAATCAGACAGTTTATAAATCACTTGAACGACTTAGCACCAAAATACATTAAGATCTGCTACTGTCATATTAACCTTCCAGACTTCTCACATCTTCTGGTTCTGGTCTGGCACAGGATTTTTTCTTTCTTTCACTGTCACAGTGAAGGAAATAAGATATTTTCCACATAGTCTTCTGCTAACATGTATTTGATCAAGTCAGCTCTTCTTCTGTAATACCAAACCACTTCCTCTGTCATAAAGATCTTCACTTTGATCTTGTCATCAAAATGACAAAACAGTAACTGCCACCTCTCACTAAAAATTAGAAAAAAGAAACACTCAAAACAGAATTTCAAGTCAGAGATGGTGGAAGTCTCCCACATACTGAGAATGTCATTTCTGTAGTGTATAGCTTCAGTGTCATATTTTGTCTTGTTACACCACACAGAGCTGTGACCTTTGAGAAGTCTGGATTGCTTCATGTGCATGTTGCTTTTCACTGTTGCTAATGGGGAGAGACTTTTCCGTATCTAAAACTAATAGATCAAATTTAAGCAACCTACTTACATTCTGGATGTGAACTGTAGGATGTTAAATTCATGAGCAGTAAATATTGTGCTAATTATCAGTATTGAACCAAAGAAAGGAAGGCACATGCAAGCCTTTAAAATTGTGATGCTTTTCATGGGTCAAATAGACTCAGAAAATTGTAACAGCAGCTGCGCAGGGGAGCCCAGAATTTTTTTTTTGTCAGAGGGCCCAAGATTCCTGGCGACACCCCTGGCTGCTATGCTCCTAATTAACTGAACAAATTAAAACTCATGTTTGACCAAGCTTGTGAAGCTGTTACTGTATGTAAGTGCGCTGTACTAGTGGGGTTATCAAATAAACTCGTAAAAAAAAGAAAAGCTTTTAGTAAATTCTCTACGGTTTTTCTATATTATATAAGTATTGGCCGATTCTAAACCTCAGATATCAGTAACATATCGGAAGTGAAAAAAGTGCATCGGTGCATCCCTAATCCTTTGGCCATGTGTTTAATCGGCAAACTTATTCCAAGAAGGGGTGACTTTCTGAAGGTCCTGAGGCAGAAAAATTATCATTCAGAAATCAGATCCAGATGCTTGGAAAGGGGTGTGAATACTTTTCTCTGCGCTAATTTAAGAGAACAATAACAGTATCCTAAAGTAGCAGTCACTCACTGAGTTCAGTAAATCCAACCAGTTGGGTCAGAGTGGACAGAACTTCAGTGGACAACTGGACGGCTAATTTGCCTTTCTCTGCAGGTGCAGAGACTAGACGACTCCCTCAAAGCATATTGTTCTGATTAGTGCCCACACAATTTTACTTGATAATGAATTTTGTCAATGGAGTATATGTCTTCGAGAGCAACCGTTCTATTATTTATACTAACTAAAATGACATTAAGCTGTAAAGAATAGACTAATTAACGTAACACAGTAATCAATTACAAATCAGCTGAGAAATGGTAGATAGTCTTCGCCTTCAGCCAATCAGAGCACTTACAGAATTTGCTTCATCCCTCCCCAAAGCAACAAGAAGCACCAACATGAATCTGTGAAGACCTCTTCAATGCATGTTGTAAATCTGATGCAGGATGTTGAATTTTTGTAAATCATAAGCTCTATCAGTTTAGGTTTTCTCTGGGCAGTTAGAATATACTTTTGTTATAGCAAAAAACTGCTTAAAGCTGCAGAATGTAACTTACAAAAATGTTATTTTTTTGCATATTTATTAAAAAATATATTATGAGACAGGAAAAAAATTGGCTACTCTTGCTTCTGAAGAAGTGCAACAAACCTGGTGAAAAACAACCAGGGGAGACTCTTTACGCTGTCAATCACCGTCATGTACGCGTCGCTGAAGGAGCTAAAGGAGCTAAAGGAGCTCCTTTGTGGTCATACTAACTAGCAAAAGCATTCATGGAAGCCTCTGTTTGGCAGGAAGGAAGGCGGAGGTTGTGAGCAGCGTGTACAGGAGTTTGATTGACAGCACTGAAATTCTCATCCTGGTTCTGATTGGTTATTTCCTGTTAGCACTGGGAGAAGGCAGAGGAGATTGATTTTTTTCAGTTTATCTATCTCATATTTCACTGTCACAACATAATGATAGTTTTTACAAACATGTAAACAACATTTTTTTTTATAAATGTTACATACTGCAGCTTTAAAGATTTAGCAACAAATTGAAAAACATTTCTATAAAAATGTGTCAGAGGGCTAAACTAATGAACACAGAACCTAGTAAATGTTGGACCTTCAGTTGTTTCAGATGCTGCCGTCACGCTCGTGTTTCTGACTGGATTCCCTTGTGTGAATTGTTCTCCATCCTGAGATCATGAGCAGAAACTGCAGCTCCGAGTGCCTCAATGCTGCTGTGACAAATTTCATTAGTGGGATCTGGGCAAATGTTTGACATTTAACAGCTCTCCCAAACAAATCACTTCTGCCAAATATTATCTCAACACTTTTACAAGCCCTAATGCCAAGAAGAGAGCTGCTGCAATGCAGAGGTTTACTATTCCCACCTCTTCACTATAAAATGCTGCTTAAATACATAAGTACCATGAATGCACTGTAAAGTGAACTGCTGCATGGCAGAAGGTTTCTGGACACTGGTCCACTTTAGTATTTGATAGCTATAGATAAAGATTTATAGCTACGATGACACTGCAAAAGAACTGAGCTCTTCTCAAATTACAGTTTATGATAATATTTATTTCCATGACCTTGTTTGTTTTTTATTGAACATTAGATTTAACAGCTAAAACCAAAGAAAAAATACATAAAACTCTTGAAGAAGGATTTAATTTCTAAACCTAGTTCAAAGATAAGCAGTATTACACACAATGTTGTGATTATAAAGTATGGATATATAAAAAGAAACTTGCAAAACAGAAAATAACCCTTACTTTACACCGAACTGAACCCAGTGTTGCTCCCAGAAATTATTCACAGGGATCCAAACCAGACCAGTAAACCTTTAAGGGGGAGAGCAGAGCAAAACAAAAAAAAAATCAATTATTTGTGTATTTTTTTTATTTATTTATTTAATATTTCTTTGTTTAATAGGTTTCACTATAGAAGATGTCTCTGTATGCCTTTCCTATGACTGACTACATCTTGTCTTCTTTTCCAAGTCTAAGCTAAAATATGAGCAAAATAAGTTAATAATTAAATAGATTCAGGTCAAGTGTCTCCTTAGTTTGAAGAAACATGTTGATAACATCAAAAGATGTATAATTTTGGGCTTAACTGTCATTGATACATGTGAAGATAATAAGCTTTGCTAAAACCCTTTTTTATGACTCCTGCCCACATCAAGCTGGAAACTGAATGTCATATGCCAGAAAGCGCAACACAACGGCCTGTGATTTATGTTCTGCTGATTTGTAAACTCACTTAACATGATTCTTTTTACCAGAGTCCCAAAACGCAGGGATGCCTTTAGTGGCTAAATCTGTGCAACTTTGATGATCTCTTTGGCGGTAATTACTATTCTTCATCATAGTTAGGTGGTCTACAGATGGGAGTAGTCCATCAGAACCCCTGCGAGTATTTCCACATGCTGTGAGGAAGATAACGGTCCGGGTCGTTTAGCTTAAATGAGAACCTGGGGTTGCAGCAGTCGTGTTCTGAGACGCCACATCAACGACATTAAAACAAGCTTATTTGGTTTTGCAGAAGCTTTAATATCTTCATATACAGAATGTGGCGTGCAGGCCTGACAACTGGACCGTCCTCCACTCTGATCCAATGGATTATTGTCAAATATGTTGTTGTTTCTTTTTCTAAAATGTTTGATTCTGCGACAGAGACTTGCTTCTGGTTTTCCCTCCCTGAAGCTTTAATGTTTTCTGTTTCGGGTCCAGCTGGAAGAAGGTGGGAGCACCCTGGACCCTGGATCTACTGCAAATGGGTTGTCAAACCACAATGCAACCACTTGAAATATTCCCAAAGTATACAACTTTAGTCATGTGGCACTCGGTCCACAGCAGTCCCGCTCTTTACCCCCCCACTAAAGCCTTTTAGCACAGTTTATGTGAAACAGATGAAAAGCTGGATGCGCCCTGGATCCTGTTTGTGTGGAAAGCTGCCAGAACTCAATAGCAAGTATAAAAAACACACTGGTTTGCTATTGAATGGAACTAAAAGCATTTTTGTCACTATTATACCATGCTTAGGGGCCTGGACTGCTCTTTTAATATTATTGTTAAGGCTTTACAGTTAAATTCTACCATGGTGTTGATTTTTTTAACCAAAACTGAGTCATAATTAGTCTGCTCCAGAAAAGCTAAAATCAGTGTGTTACAACTTTTGACACAAAATCTTCAAAAGTCCCCCCAAAATATGTGAAAAATACATAAATACCACAAAAAAATTAATTGTGTTTTTTTTCTTTTTTATGAGCACAACAATAAAGTAAGCATGCAATATTTCAATAACAAAATATAAAAAGTAGATTTTTTTGTGAAAGGATGGGTCAATTACTGGAGATTTCCAGCTTAAAAAGGGTTTTGCTTGTTTGCATTATTTGAAAGGTGGTATCCATTTTGAAAAGGGTCAAACTTTAAAAACGTTTGTCAATTTTCAGTGATGCAAATAGAATTTGAGTGACTCTTTTGTGTCATATTTGTTGCATTTAGCCAAGTAAAAAAAAGTTAAAACAAGATAAAGCATGAAAATCATTGGATATATGTGGTCCTTCTTAGTATGTAATTAAACTGGAAAAAGTTGCATAATTAGATAAACATAGCAGAAACTGAGCCCTGGTTCAAGTAAAACAAAAACTCCTTCAGAAATAACGTAGCTTTATTTGTGATATTCAACTTAAGTATTACAGCATGAGGAAGTTGAGTCACATTATACGTATTATTGCAATAGCCCTGGCATTCCTCACAGTAGAAAAAGAGAAATCCTTTGCAGCACTTAATCTGCACTTATCCATATCTCATTTGTTTCACATGTGCACTGCAGTCCGGAATGAATCCCTGTCATTATCCAGAGTGAAAATGCAAATGTTCACAACATTTGCTTTGGGTTTAGTTGGGTTGGGTTGCAGCTAATGACAACAGGCTGCTGTTTGTTGTTAGAGATGAGCAGCAGAAGTAAAATGAGAATTCAGCTTAGAGGACTGAGTCCATATGGCCACCAGACACCTGGTCAGCCATTCAGGATCCGTCCACACCGCCATCTGTCTCGCTCTGCGCAGCAAACCGCTTGCTGGGTGAGAGAGAGCTGAGCAGAACTCCAGAGATACCTGGTTTGTTTTTTTGGAAAATCTCACATTTTTCAGTTTTCCCACTAAAATAAAATGTCATTGCTACTTAAGAAAGGGATCTAGCCCATTTGGAAACATCCTCCTCTAAATTTCTGTGGCGTTGCATTAGATCCCAACTGTCAACTGTTGTTTTGCAACAGTTCGTTCAAACTAGCCAACTCCTTATTGGTTCAGTGTGCAACGGACACAGAAAGTTAGCTAGTTCTGCAGGAAATGATAATATTTGAATCAGAATAACTATGCAATACAGCAGGGGTGTCCAAAGTCGGTCTTATTGGTTCAAACTTAGCAAAAGGTGTTTGTTATTTTGGTTTCATAATTTTTGATATTTGTTTCTTTAGAGGTTTTATGTCTAACTTCTAGTTTTAAGTTCTGGGTTGTAGAAATAGTGCTCTATAAATACCGTTCAATTCCAGACAAATTGAAATAATCAGAATAATGAATCAAAATAAATTTCTTCTATTTTGATAAATAAAAGGTTTAGTTCAGTGGTACTCAAAATAGGTTCTGGAGGCCTGGCATCCTGCATGCTTTAGTTCTCTCCCTGGTTTAGCACACCTGGATCAAATGATGGCTCATTAAAAGGCCTAAGAGGAACATTGACATGGTGAGGAGGTTTTTGCTACCACCAGGGAGAGAACTAAAACATGCAGGATGCCGGGCCTCCAGAACCCACTTTGAGCACCACTAGTGCAGTTTTATAGGGTGATGTCTGAAGCATTACTATGAAGAAGAGTATTGGTAAAAAAAAAGAAAGAAATGAAAATTACAAAGCACTGAACTTTTAGTTCAGAAACTGTGACCCATCATTTGTCATCCAACAGGAGTGTCTGACCTCATGAATGCTCTTCTCAAGAATTGGTCAAGTATTCCTTGTAAACACACTCCTAAACTGTGTGAAGAACCCATGGAGACAGTTTTTAGAAGAAACGTTATATCACTAGACCTCATGTGTATGCAAATAAAAGTGACTGAAAACCTTTGAAAAGTGAATTTACACTCCACTCTTCCAAAGTAAAATGTAGATCCACATTGGAAAACAACAATTCATGATTTCTCAGTCAGCTTGTGTATTTTAACCCTTTTGTTTAGAAATGGGGTCCAACCGACCCCACACACGAAAACTTGTATCATTTGCCACAATCCTCTATGTTTTCCTCAGTCCTCGCACACACAAGGGTTAAAACATTAGTCGCTGGGTTGATTTTTGTTGTGGTGTATCTCCAGTGCCTCCTGGTGGTTCATTGTGAATCCTACATGATGAATTTCATACATTCAAATTAAATCTGTTCTTGAAGATGATCGATATCTCTGTTTATAAATGTCAATATCAGAATATCAGGAAGAAGTTCAGTCTTTTTCACTCATTTTAAAAAGAGAGATGCATAGATTCTTTTTAACATTAGTTCTGTTTATTTTGATTATATCTTACAAATGATTACAATCTAAACTCCCATATTACTGACAATTAGAATATTACATTAGATCAATAAAATACATTTCAAAAGAAATGCACGTGAATGATGTGTTCATTTCTCAAACTTAGAGTTTATTTAAAGGCTCAAGAAACGTTTTCAGGTGTTTTGAGTTAATTACCTAATTAGTGAGTTACCAATAACTAACATTTCAACTGTTTCCTAATATTCTGAGACACTGAATTACTGATTTTAAATCAAATTTCATCAAGATTACAAAAAAGTAAAGATTTGAAATTTTCCCCTACATTTGTATTGAACCATAATAATGTCACTTTCCAAAAAAAAAGGTCTTAATCATTTTTTGCCAAATGTTTTTTTTGTTTTACCAACCCTTTTGGTTAAAAAAACTTACAGGCCATTATTCCAGGAAGGTGATCATATGAGTTTCACATAGTGCAAAACAACAGATTTGTGTGGAATTGATCACGCAACATTCAAAAGGCGCCACCAGGAGGCACTGTTCACACATCACAACCACACAGGAAGATTGTAACTGGGACAAATGGGAAGTCATAAAAAAGTGACAAGAGTCAGAAATAAGGAATTGCTCCAGACAGCTGTGTGTTCTGTGTGTGTTTGCTGAGAATTTGAGCGACCACCTACTTCCTGTATGTGGCATCTTAAAAAGAGTTTCGTGTTGGCCACACATGGGGTTTGTTCAGTAAAAGCTTTAGATTGAGTCTAATTAATCCTGCGTTGTGTGTCTCTTTAGGGAAAAGCCTGAGACTTCTGCTGGCTATTAAAACATTGTCACCAAGATGAAACAACTGCAGTCTGACCACAAATCCATGTGGTCCCCAGACGGCCTGATGCATAAAAAAAGAAACAAAAAAACTTCAATATTCATCAATAAAACTGTGTATGGAGGCAGAAATAAATATTTTCAACGAAAATTTTATCAAAATCTTGACACACTATTTTTTAAAACAACCAGTCCCTTTAAATACATCTTATTCTACATCAAGACCAGATTAAAGGGAATGTTCTGGGTGCTTATGCATAAAGCGGTGTGCGGATAAAAAATGTGCGGTGTCATATTTTAAGGAAAAGTCGGCATGTATAAAAATTAACTTTGCGTCAAAGTTTGCGTAAATATACGCACACATTTTCGCTGGCGTGAAAATGTGCGGCAGCCACGCAAACTTTTTTGTGTGAACAATATCTAACAACAAAGCCTGGAAACTCACCTAAATACACTACAATCTGACTACATTCCAAGAAGCATCAAACTCGATGTTTTTCATGATTTTAATATGTTATTGCTTAAACGTAAACGATGAAACTGAACCGCATTTATCCCCAGACAATAAACACCCAAAATAAAGAAAATAAAAATAAAAGTCTGTGAAAAAACCGTAGAAAAACTATAAAAAACCATGCGGTACCGGTACCGGTCCAGCTGCAGCCATCCTTCAGCTTTGTGAACGCGCCTTATGGACATAAAGCATCTTCACTCTGTAAATGTCTATGATTCTACTATTTAGATTAAACGTCCACTTTCTCCGCTCAAAGGACTCTGACTCTGTGTCTTTAAATCCCGGCTGAACGCGCTACTGTCATTTGTACGATCTCCTTATTTTTTATTTCTTTTATTTGGATTTTTTTCTCTTTAACATGTAGGCTATTTTTATTTTTGTGAGGTGACATAATGTGCCCTCAAAGCACCTTTTAAGTAAAATATATAATTATTATTGTTATAAATACTTATACTGCTTCAACCAAGGTTATTGATTCACGTGGTGGCGACATCCGGGTATTTATACTAATTTGCGCTCCAGGACTTATAAAGGGAAGGTGCGCGGCCACGTGCGTGCGCACGGCTTTATGCGTCCCTTTTTCTTCTTTTTTTTTTTTGAGCACCGCACTTTCCTAAATGTGTCGGTACTCCAGGTTTTAGTATCAATCTGCGCAGTTTTTTATGCATGAGGCCCCAAGTCTTCAGGTTCCTTCGGAATGTAATTTGCACTGTTTGGTTTCTGTCCACAGCTGAGCCCAGATCCTCACAACACTAAAGAAGAACAGCTTATTGGAAGCCCAAACCCTTGCTAATGCCACCTGTGACAGCAACCAGGAACAACATGTAAAAACCAATTTATCCTTCTTGAGTCACCAGAATGCTCTTCCAAGAACATTTAGTGGTCTGACACATATTTAGAGGACTGAGTAAAAGCATTTACACCCGTGAAACTGCAACATAAATAATAATAAGAGTAATAATAGTGAAAAAAGATGGATCGAGGTCAGATTACTTCAGCTCCAAGACGACTGACTGATAACTTCTGGTCTAATTTCAAGTTGGCTCCTTTATAGTCCTTTACTTTTCATATAAAAAAAATCTCTACAGTGTGAAAAGTTTCCCATTTAATTACAGGAATTATTGAATACTGGCTTTCGTCTTCCTACACAATTCCACTTGATTCTCATTTTTCTTCAGTCCTCCTTGTGTGGTTTCTCCCATTGAGCTCGTTTCTCCAGTTGAATTTCATCCTGGCCAATTAGCCGTACTAAGAAGAAGGTGTTGTGAGCGATAATATGTAAAATAAATGAATATTGTCTTCCTGTTAAAGTTTTGTAATCTGAAACTAGAAATACATTTTTAGTTCATAAAATTATTTATTATTCTTATACAATTATTTATATAGTGGATGTTCATGAAGTGACTGGCAACCTGTCCAGGGTGACCCCGCCTCTCATCTGTTGACCACCTGCTGCCCTCATGACCTCACTAGGGTTTATGGATAATGGATGGATGGTGTTCATAAAGTGGGGATATGTAAATGTTTTCCTCTAAACAAAAAAAAAAAATAAAGGCATTGGTCTTTATCTTATTTTACCTTTAAATACCCAGGTAAGTTGATTGAGAACACATTTTCATTTTCAACAACCACCTGTCCAGAAAATATTAAAGCATTATTCAACAGAATATCACACAGTGGAAAACAGAATATCATAAAACAAGGGAAAAATAAAAATACAGCTATATTCACATTGACTACATGTACTATAAGACACATGTGTGAAGAAAAAGGACACAAATATCTCTGGATTGTAAAGGTTGCTGACCCTTGATTGCTTTAATGGATACTTGGTTGATTCCCAGTGCAGAACTTCAAAGCTTGGTGAATAATCTGTAATAAAGTCAATTTAAAAAACATTAACTCTGAAAATGAGATCAAGGCTCAGAGACGTTGTCTGTTTTTGGGTTATTTGTACATTTCTTCCAACTTTCCTTTTTGGTTTCTCTGTTTCAGTTTCATCAGATCGGGCTTAAGCGGTTTAAAAGTGTGTGTGCGCCTGCTGTGAGGCGCACACAGCCTCTCTCTGTCTCCCTCCTATATCAACAGCGGGTTGTGTGCAGGAGAAGGGGTCCGCATGGGTTTTGTGTGTTCGCGTTGTTTATGCATCTGGCCACCACTCGGCCCTTCAGGATCTGTCCACACTTCCATCTGCCGTCTTCTCTTTCCAATAAACTTCTCTTTGGGTTTTTGCTTCTCGCCCGCCAGGAGAAAATCCAAACACTTCTAGGGAAAACAGAGGGGGAAGGAAAAAAGCCCAAAAACATACAGCTGGTGTATGACTTTTGCCAAACAACAACTGCCACTTAATATTTTCTCAGTTTGAGTTGGACTTATTGTGCAACACGATCCACCGTGCCTGAATGGCCAGGAAAGCTTTTGGACACATCTGTCCCACATCAGGCAAACTCAGCAGCCAGCGGAGCTGCCAGTGGTCCGTGACGTCCACAACTCCTGCAACGCGCAATTAAGCAACCGCACATGCAGATTTCTACAGTTTTCATAGCTATAGCAGCTTCCCTTCAACTGATGTCAAGCTTCTGAGCTGTAGGGGAAAATAAACATTGAATGCAACCCAGATCTTAAGCTTCATCTTTTTTAAAGAAGGTTTTTTGGCTCTCGTGGTCTTTACTTGAAAGTGGTCAGACAGGAAAGTGGGTAATGAGAGAGGGGGGAAACATGCGGCACACGTCGTCAGTCCAGGACTCGAACCTGCGACGGTAGTGGGTTGTGCTCTGCCCTTGCACCCTTACATGCTTCATCTTTACCTTTTCTTTAGATGAAAGTGGTAATCATGCATCTTTTAGATCAGATCTTTAATCTGAGTCCCAATAATGTGAGTCTTTTTATTCCAGGATATCTGGTCACTCTTAAAAAACCTTAACTTTGTGTGTGTGTGCGTGTGCATGCGTGTGTATACAAAATAAATCATCCGGTTTAGGAAAAAAGGAAAAACCCAAAAATATTAATAATACACTCATATGCTGTTTAAAAAGGAATATTGACAATAGTTTTCAGAAGACAAACTGATGACAGTCCCAGAGGTTATGGGCAAAGCAGATGATCATATGAGAGAGATCATATTATCCTGACAGATATAAAATGCTGAATTTATGTGTCAAGATAATGGTAGATTTCTCAAAAATGGTCAAATATGAGGCCAGAGAAGGTGGGTAAATCATGACCCCTGCTGATCAAAATGAAAACTACCATCAGAGAGGAAACCATTTTAAAAAGCCAATAATGATAAAAACACGATTGTCTTTTTTGTGGTGTACATTTGTTATTTTAATTATTAAAATGAATTCACTTTATGATTTTAACTTAATCAGAAAGAAAAATCTGATTTAGAGCAACATATAAATAGATTAGTTTATTTTTCCCAATTAAAATACAGATAAAAGGCACTATTCTTCTTCTTCTTCTTCTTCTTCTTCTTCTTCTTCTTCTTCTTATTATTATTATTATTATATTATTATTATTATTATTTAATAATAATAATGATAATAATGAAACTTTAAAAAACGTCAATGAAAATGAAAAAAGGTCAACACTACAGCCGCTTTAAGATTTTCATTTTTGTACTGTTAGATTTATGCTTCCATTTAAATCTGAACTTCTTTCCTGCTACATCAGCCAGGATAAGGTGACTGTGAAGGACAAACCAGCTGTTCTTCAGCTTCGGGGAAAAGGTGAATGCATTTGTGGGCTGCATTTACAGAAGTCTATGAATCTGGACAGCTTTTGTTACTTTACTGTGACGTAATTGGCCTTTGAATGATGCAGCGCTTGAATTTGGACACACCCTGTGTATCCTCTTCTAAAGGCTACATCAGCAGCAATAACGTCATGAATAGTTAAGGTAGTTTTGAAGACAAATTGAAGTCCAACCCGGGGCCTGGTAATAAAATAGTCTGGTAAAAACCAGTCTGTTGTTCTACACTCCACTTCTGGATCCTTGACCATCGAGAAACGATTGCTTCCTGGAGGTGTGGACTCCGCTTAAGTTTCACATTTTAATCAGTCGCTAACGTTTAGCAGTGCAATGTGCCAGTTCAAAGCTACGAAGCTTATTGGAAATTGCCTGCACTGTAAACAACCATTTTTCTCTTTTCTGCGAAGAGAAAAGAGCTGTTCCGAACAAGGTCACTGTTCATTTTAACTCAATATTTGGAAACTGACCAACATGGACTGAACGGGTTCGTTCACTTCCTGTTGTGCTATTGCTGAAACTACAGGCAGATCACAACTCTACAACGAAGCAGAAAAATTACCGTTATCATTCACAACTTCTCCTTCAGTTCACTGATTGGCCAGGTAGAAATTGTACCACTTCAATGGGAGAAAGACCAAATAGAGCAGTGAAGGGAGATGAGAATCATGAAGTATTTAATTTCCCTCAAAATTTACATATAGCTTTGTTATCCACACTTGTACTCAGAGTCATAAAATGCCTGTTTTCCTTTGTGTTGATGCAGCTTTGTTCAGTTTGCTCAGTAACACTTTTTCAGGTATTTGTTTCCTGGTATTCTTTATTTCTGCACAGGTTTGAAAAAGTAAGGGTGCTGCGTAGGAGAGCATGAAGAGAAACGGTTCTCAGGGATTCAATTCTCTGTGCAGCAGGGAGAAGAAGAGGGGAGAAAAGGCAGCATTTTTGACAGGTGGGAGGTCTTCACCACTGGATCATCACACAGCCATCCATTCAGAGAAAATAATGTGTCAAGTCTTCAAAAGGCAGTCAAAGAAAGTGTCAATCATGGAAGACAGGAAAACCCAGGTAGGAAGATTCCTCCCCTTCCCGTTCCTCCAACGTTCAAAAGCCATCCGTTGGATTTAAGTCCTTTTTGTATATTTAGCGTCGTCCCTTTATGTGAGCGGTTTTATATTCCTATGCTCCATCCTGACTTCTTGACAAGCTTGATCTCTCCCACATGTATCCATAATGAAAGTCTGTCTCCTTTCAATGGCAAATAAAGACATTTGTCGTGACTTGAAACTGTGCGTTGCACTCTATTAGCAACTTGCCAAAAACTATTTGTCTCTTTTGGTTTGAAGCAGGAGAATTATTCCCCGCCACCGGCCCTGTCAAAAACAACAAAACGCTAAGAATGAAAATTTAATACATACATGCTCTGCAAATAGAATGTCACAGCCCTCCATCTGCGAGACGTCTGCGAATTGTTTTGTGTTAAACTGTATTGACTGTTGTTATGTAGCATTTTGCCACGGCTAGATTACATTCATTTGTCGAGTGGTGTTTTTCTGTACTGGGACTTATTTTGGTCTGAAAGTGGCTGTCACAGGAGGAAACACAGGGGATGTGAGTAAAAACAGCATAAATGGAGCGAGCAATATTCACCGTTTTTACCGTGAGGGATGTAGGTTTTGATTGCAGAGTAGAAATTGAGAGGGAAACAGAGTGGAAGCAAGAGCCAAAGGGCTGAGACAAACAAATCATACGTCCTGGGACTTGACCTCATGCTTGAGGGCTTTAGAGAAGTCAATATTTTAATCTGACCAATTTGATGTTTTAGGTAGCTGCCTAGACAGTGTCATCCAGTTCACATTCAGTTCAAGAATACTTTATTTATCTCAAGGGAAAATGAAATTTTGTTCCAACTAATTTAAAAAATGTCTGACAAAGGATGGTTCCTCGATATGAACTTCACAAATTCAACTTCTCTCCAGTTTGGGGATGTAGTTCAGGTATTGCTTGAGGTTTAACTGTTCCCAGTTGTAAAAAGAGAACTTCGTTCGCATAGTTACGCATCATAACAGCTACATAACAAGTAAAAAGTAGGACCAAAAATCCTTCAAGCTGATGTCCGCAAATACTTGAAACCCTTATAACATCGTATTTTAATTATTCAAACACCAAATGTTACATTGTTATGCACAGTGGGAACTGTCCAGACACTAGTGCTGAATGTTCACTCTCCTTTGCCCTGGATCTTGTGGGCAGACAAAAGAAATAGCCTTTTTGTTCAAATATCCTTGAAGAAGCAAATGTTCTGCTACTATAGTGACTATACGTTACAGTGGAACGCAACTACAAATTATAATTTGTAGTTGCGTTCCACTGTAACGTGCTCTGATAGGTGGACCTATGAATACTGAACCACAAGTAAGCCTGAAAACTAAACAAAATTCTTGCTAAAGGTAGAATTTAGTTGAGCTGCTACACTTCATCTTTCAGTCACCATGAGAAAAACTGTTTTTTATTTTTTTGCAAAGGAATTAAACGAAATACATAAACATTCCTGTGAAAATATAAGGTTTTCAGTTGTACAAAGGGAGACTGAAAAATTAATTAAAACCTTTTCTACATTAGGACATTTGTTCTGTTTAATTAAAACAGTACTGCAGTAACATTCTTGTTTTAAGTGTATAAACTGCTAAGTTAGCATTTTGTCCAATTGTTTTTTGATTTAAGTTCAGTGTTCAGTTTCATTTGGCAGGAGTCAGCTAGCCAGAGTAAAACAGCTATAGCATCAGCTAAGATACTTCTTCTTGCTTTATTCTCCTTCCTTTTCCCTCCGGCCATATTGCATTTTTCTATCAAATTTAATAAACTCTGACTCAAATTTAATAAACTCTGACTCATGACTTAATGAGAGGAAAATGTAATTTTCCTCTCATTAAGTCATTTTTTTTGTTGTTTTTTGCATAATCTGAGTCATAGCGTTGCTATAAGGATAATATCAATCTACATTTTCATCTTCATAGGAAACCCCTGAAGGTTTACGGTCAGAACTGACTGGCATCTTCATGACTTCCTTCCTACAACTTCTTCAAATATTTGAGGCAGACCTGGATATTTTATTTGAGAAACAAGATTTGTTTTTTTTTAATCCTTTGACATGAAGAAAACAGGTGATTTTTGTGAAATTTAGAGCAAAACTAGCAGACTGCAGCTCCTTCCAAACCATTTCAGAGAAGTTCAGTCCCACGTTTTCTCAAATTCTCTACAACTCCCTTTGAAACTGTTCAATCAAAATATACTTCAAAAAATAAACAACCAAGTTATGGAAACTTTTTTTCTTACATTTCACCACTCAACAGATTGTTTTTGGGTAGAACTGGACAGAGCACTTTAAAGTTGGAAAAACTCCTTAAATAATTTAGCAAAGTCTTGCAAAAGCTGGTATTTTAACATTAGTGTTTACACTTTGAGAATCTGCAGTAACGCTTTGCATCGCATGTACAGTCAAAACTGTGGAGAAGCATCAGTGCCTTGTAGACACACTTTATTGATTTAGCTATGGAGCTGCTGCATACTTGAAGGTAAAAGACAATTTAAATGAGTAAAAAGCTCAGTTCTATTGCTGCAGTTTTAAAATGCACATTTTTATTAAATAGACCTGAAAAATGTGATTCTCTTCAAGCTCTGCTTTTTTTGGATCTGCCCCCCGGAGTTTTGCTGACACTCCTCAGCCTCAGAGACATAAGCAGACGATATGCCAATAATTTGTACAGATTTGACATAATTAACAGTAGGAAACAGAAGAAAAACTATATTTTCATAAGAAAACAGATTTTGTGGGTTTCTAGACATCCTCCAACATGTTTAGGCTGCTGATGGAGCTGCTTGTGAGCCGCATCAAATTTTAATGACCGCAGGACTTTTGCGATGAAAGAAGCACCTCCTATTGCTTTCCATTTCAACATGTTCTTTGCGATGCCAAACGCCATCCGAACGCCTTCCCCCCCCCCCACCCCTTATGTTTGTTAATGAGAACTAACGGCGCCGTGTCGATAATAAAAGCTCTCTCCTTTGATTTCTGCGTGTTTTCCAGCACTGCGGAGAAATCAAACTGCACTGATGCAACCTTGACTGGAAAAAAAATCTAGTTAGTGGACCTGCAACAACAAAATAAAGAGTCAAAGTGGTTGCTTAGCAACAGATACATCTCTCTCTCTCTGGCCTTCCTCCAACAGCATCTGCTGCTGGAGGATGTTTTTCATCCTATCACAGAAAAATCACAGGTTGAGATGACTCAGGCTCGCTTTCTTCAGTCAACAAAAAATATTAACAACGTGACTCCTGTAAGAGTTTTTCTCCCCTTTTTTTTACAGGTCAGAGGTCAAAATTAGGGTATTAGATACAGTAGAGTATTGAAACCCCAAAGAGTCAAAATAGGAATTGTATTTTCTCTTATCTGTTTCACATTTATAACAAAAGTGGTGCCTGCTTGATTTTTTTTTTATATACAAACCACATCATTCTAGTGGTCAGTACTTTTACCATCCAATGGATGGCGCCATTGCTTCACGTTACCGAGATTCCTCGAGGTACCGTCTGTGTGTCACACACACACACACGCACACACACACACACACACACACAGAAATGACTTTCCTCACATCAGTGTGGAAATGACGGGAGTTGCCAAATACGGTGTGCGGTGTACGGTGTCCGGTGTCCGGTGTTTGGTGTACGGTATCCGGTGTGCGGTGTCCGGTGTCCGGTGTTTGGTGTACGGTATCCGGTGTCCGGTGTCCGGTGTATGGTGTCCGGTGTCCGGTGTTTGGTGTACGGTATCCGGTGTCCGGTGTCCGGTGTTTGGTGTACGGTAACCGGTGTGTGGTGTCCGGTGTCCGGTGTGCGGTGTACGGTGTACGGTGTCCGGTGTATGGATGGTGTCCGGTGTGTGGTGTCCGGTGTACGGTGTACGGTGTCCGGTGTGTGGTGTCCGGTGTCCGGTGTCCGGTGTCCGGTGTCCGGTGTATGGTGTCCGGTGTTCGGTGTCCGGTGTCCGGTGTGTGGTGTCCGGTGTGCGGTGTACGGTGTCCGGTGTGTGGTGTTCGGTGTCCGGTGTGTGGTGTCCGGTGTGCGGTGTATGGTGTCCGGTGTCCGGTGCACGGTATCCGGTGTATGGTGTCCGGTGTTCGGTATCCGGTGTCCGGTGTATGGTGTCCGGTGTGTGGTGTCCAGTGTACGGTATCCGGTGTCCGGTGTATGGTGTCCGGTGTTCGGTATCCGGTGTCCGGTGTATGGTGTCTGGTGTTCGGTATCCGGTGTCCGGTGTTCGGTGTCCGGTGTGCGGCGTATGGTGTCCGGTGTGTGGTGTCCGGTGTACGGTATCCGGTGTCCGGTGTATGGTGTCCGGTGTTCGGTGTCCGGTGTTCGGTGTCCGGTGTCCGGTGTGTGGTGTCCGGTATCCGGTGTCCGGTGTTCGGTATCCGGTGTTCGGTGTACGGTATCCGGTGTCCGGTGTTCGGTATCCGGTGTTCGGTGTACGGTATCCGGTGTGTGGTGTCCGGTGTACGGTATCCGGTGTCCGGTGTATGGTGTCCGGTGTTCGGTATCCGGTGTTCGGTGTACGGTATCCGGTGTCCGGTGTTCGGTATCCGGTGTTCGGTGTACGGTGTCCGGTGTGTGGTGTCCGGTGTTTGGTGTGCGGTGTACGGTGTCCGGTGTGTGGTGTCCGGTGTTTGGTGTTCGGTGTTCGGTGTACGGTGTCCGGTGTCCGGTGTGTGGTGTCCGGTATGTAACCCTCTTGCTGTGGCATGAGCACTTAGGCCAGTTGATCCTTTGATGTGCCTGAAATAGGCCCGCGGTGAGGCATCATTAGGGTTTCAGAGAGGCAGCGGAGGAGCACCGCTTCAAAGCAGGTGCGCTTCGCCCCTCTGGTGTGGAAGAGGAGGAGGACAGTTTCCCCCAAAAAAACAAAACAAAACCAAAACAAGACACGTCGCGCTCGTTTGTTGATGACAAAATGAAGTTCATCGTTGCGACATGGACGGAAACTCGAGTTGGTTTTTGTGCAGGTAGCCTTAGACAATGGGACAGTTTGGGGGATTTTTGAGCTAGTTTAGTGTAAACTAGCTCAAAAATATTCACACCCCCTTAAATCTTTGTACTTTTGTTTCTCAATCAACAAACATTCATGTTTGGGGTTTTACATTATTATTTCTTTTTGACTTTCTGTTTGTCTAATTCAATTAGTTTTTAGAGTGTGTTTGCTTGTTTTTATTACAGCAGTAGTTATGTTATTTTCATTCTTTGGTTCAACTGTATTGTGATTATGTCTAAGCAAATTAGGAACTGAATACTCAACAGAAGAAACCATTTTCAAAAAATATATTCAATTATTGTTGAACAACCAACCGACTGCAGTTTTCTCCCAAATTTTGAGTCGTCAGGAAAATTGTGGAGTTTTTCAATCTGCTGACAGCTGACATAAGCTGCTCGTATGGAAAAAATAATAATTTCACATCTGTTCGAAATACTAATAAATTGATTTATAAACACAACAATAAAGAATATTTGTAATTTCAGTATGTTTTAGTTTTCATAAGTGCACAAAATAGTTACAGTTAGTTATAATTTTTCCTTAATAATTAATGTTAATTTTTTCAGTTAACAAAAAATGCTTTCTCAGTTTCCATCCATCCATCCATTTTCTTTGCACCCTTGTCCTTTGGAGGGGTCGGGAGGGTTGCTGGTGCCTATCTCCAGCTGACGTTCCGGGCGAGAGGCGGGGTNGCGAGAGGCGGGGTATGCCCTGGACAGGTTGCCAGTCTGTCGCAGGGCAACACAGAGACATACAGGACAAACAACCAGGCACTCACACCTAGGGACAATTTGGAGAGACCAATTAACCTAACAGTCATGTTTTTGGACTGTGGGAGGAAACCGGAGTACCTGGAGAAAACCCACGCATGCACAGGGAGAACATTGTACAAAATATATCTGCATATTGTACAGTGTTTAGTCTTGATTTATTTTGATTCTACATATTCAGATCTAGATGTTTAATACGTAAAAAGGCACAGAACGTTTCCTCCTCATGTTAAATTATACTAAACTTTTCCTGTTTTGTGTTATCTGGGATTAAAATAGCTTTCTCCTTTCACTAAATAGCAGAATGATTTAAATTTTGTTTCATTGTTTTTATCAAATTTAAAGTTTACTTTAAATGATGCCACGGATTCAAAAGCGTCTCAATCCACAATATTTACTGCAGATCTATACATACCGCTGTGTTGAAATTATTTTACTGTTGTAGACAAAAAAAGCAATTTTTTTTATATGCAATTATTCACTATTGAAGTATCAAAACATACTGCTCTGAACTTATTGAACAATATACAAAAAGAAGGACATAATTCAATGTTCAGTCATGGTCAAATGACTGACATCTCCTGATATCTCTCATGAAAATGTTGGACATTTCAAGAATTCAATCAGGAAGTTGCATTTAGCCTAATTATGTCTTCCATACAGACCAAAAAATTAGCAACAAAGTAGTTTGTAAGGATAGCAACAATCACATTCCGTTACAAAACACTGATATTTGTAGCGAGAGCTGAGAAGATGTATGCAAACAAGATGGCCAACAAACCAGACTCAGTTCCACCAGTTCAGTCAGGAGGAGTGGGGGGGCACAAGGCTACCCAAAATATGACTTATCATAGATTTTAAAACACATTTTTTAAAAAAAATTAGTAAATCTTTTCATTCTGGGATGAAGCGAAAAGAACTTTGGTAGTTCAGACTAGTTTAATGTCAGACAGAGAAAAATAAAGTAAAATGTTCCTTCGCTCTCCAAACAAAATTAAACATGTTCATTCATTTATACAAACATAATGTCATCTGTTTGCAAAAATAGTTAGATGTTGAAATGAGCAAATGTTTTCAGAATTGTGTTTGTAACCACATCAGTTTGACAAATTAAAAACGACTTGTTAAACAGCATTGAGTTCTATGTTCTGCACATTAGAGAATATGTTATCTAAAGTATGCATTATCATCCATACTTTGAAGTCACTTCCTGTTCAAAGAAGCCTTTACTAACAGGCTTTTAAAAATATATATCTGTTTTAAAAAGCTAGCATTAATATTTTTCTGTTTTGTAGTGACAATATTTATATGTTTCATAGTTGTGAAATATGACACAATATAAGAAGCCATTTGTGAGATATTCTGTATAATAAGGACATAAAGTACACAGAGTAAAAGTACCTATAAGAATTTTATGTCATATTAAGAGCTCTATTCATCAGGCCAGCATCATTTCATGGCTCCATTTTCTCAGATAACACCACATGAAAAATCTGACAAAAATAAAGTCTGGAGAATAGTGAAAACCTGTGTGGGTTGGGGTTTTGTGGCCTAATTAGTCTTATAAATCTGCTGAAAATCTATGCAGAGGCTGCTAGTGCCACTGCAGTTTGACACATTCCAGTTTTTTCCCTCCCATGAACCACCTGGGGCATATTCTGAAGAACATAATGCTGGATTCTCCTTTTCATCAAGTTCAGACTTTGCAACATAATGACACAACAAAAAAAAAAGAAAAGAAAAGAAAAGAATGCACATGCAGCAGAGAGAGGGCAAACTTTTAGGTTGTTATAACTGGGCTTATCCATTTTCCATCAAGGCCCCTTTGCTCTGCACTCACATTAGTGCAATCCCTTATCGCTCTCGTGGTCCAGATCTGGGCAGTGAAGGGAACATTGAGTTTTATATAAATCAATACAATGTCCCCAACACTTTGCTGCTCCTGGCACACCAGGGGAGATTATAAAGCGCTCGGCAGCGTCATCCCTTCCAATCATTTCATTCTGAGGACGGAAATAAGAGCTGAACTGAAGCAATGGAGTGGGGGGGTGACATGCTGACAAACAATGTGGTGTACTTCAAGGTGACAAGGGCTCACTTCAATTTGCAATTTACAGTCAATTCCCATAAGCTACACTCATTTTTGCCAGCAAATTTGGTTGCTTGTTTGCTACAATGTGCTTGATGATCTGAAATATTTAAGTTTGGAATTAAAGTAAAAAACAATAAATGTAAGGAATAACTAATAATTTCACTGCACTCAACGCATTTTGAAATGTCAGAAAGGCTTGTGTAATTGTTGAAAAATGAAAAATTTGTTGAAAAATTTGTGTTAGACAGTATTTGATTTGCCTACAAAGTCAAATTTAGCAGCTAACATGAAGGAAAAGTCAAACCTTTAAACAATCGGCTGAAGCTGCACTGGAACCCTGGTTATTTTTTATTTAGTTTCTCATCAAGTTAACCTCAGCAATTTCCAATAATTGCACATTTCAACAGGTTGGCCTGTTCAACACCAGCCCTTCTTCTATGCTTTGCTTTGTGCACAGATCTCTGGACCCTCAGTTACTGTGAAATGGTTTCCTGGAGGCGTGGACGTTTTAAACGATTGGGTATAATTTTACTCAATCACTAACATTTGGTGATTGAGCTCGATGAAGACTCCAGGCTTCATTGAGCTGACATATGTAATGTGTTTACATATGTAAACTCGATGAAGTTGCACTGTGAACAAACCCGTTGGGAGAACACTGTGACAAACACTGTCGCATTCTTCAAGGTGACAAGCTCACCTAAATTTGCAATTTCCAGTTGATTCCCATTTTTACCAGCAAATTTAGCTGCTTGTTTGCTATCTTCAAAATTAAACAAAGCCCAATTCTACCCCTCTGAAGGTTAGCGAGTCAACACACTTAGACCACTGGCACCTCTGATATCAGTTCCCTAACAGCTAACAAGCTGTTAGGGAAATCTCAGCTGAAGATGCTATTCATAAGACGCAAGCCTAACAAGCGGCGAGCTTAAGAAGCCTTTCAATTCGACAGGTATTCAGACTTTGGGGAGATGGGAACAGGTCGGATTAGATGGGATAGTCTGTTGCCTAAGCAACTGCAACACTCCAGTGTGTTCGAAGAGGTTTGCTTTATCTGCAAGGATTACACCAGGCACAAGGGGAAGGGAGGGTGGAAAAAAAGGTGTTTGCCTGAAGTCAAACAGTTCAGATCCAAGGCCAAGCGGCGTGTCAGAACGAGGCTAAATCCTCACTCGCTTTAAGCAACAAACAAAAGAGCCAGAGCCGTCAACAAGAGCACAAACAAAGTTGAGTGAATCAAATAAAAAAGGTGACAAGAAGGAGGGACGAAAGATAAGAGGCGGAAAATGAGGCTAATCTATGCTAAGTCCACTCCAGAAAGAAAAAAAAATGATTCGGAAACAGCAGCATTGCATGCCTAAGCTCTCAGGTGAAAAGAAACTGGATTAGTTTTTTAAGCCGACAAGTGGAAACAGTCAAGCCGCACGGGACATGTCAAAATCCCCAAGAACTCCTTTATCTCAGAGAGGTGACACCGGTTGATGTTATTTATTTACGTCCTCTGCATGAATGCGTTGTATGTCCCATATTCATTGCATTGTGCTGATGCGCTTGTTTATATTTCTGAATTTTCATGAAGAGATTTTCGGGAAGCCGTGGGACGTCGAGGAAAACTCTGACACAGTGAACACGAGGACTTTCATGTCTGGAGCTTGCAGGTACCTTTGAGAAGACTTTGACTTTTGTTTGGATCACACGAACTTTCTTTCTGAAGAAGTTTTCTCTGAATTTTCTCTTCAGTAAACAGAAACTAAAGTATCTGGGAGTTGTTTGATACCCATCATGAAATGGTCTTTTATAAAGACGCAACATTCAAAGGTGACTGTTGATTTCCAGATTTTCAGAAAGGAAGATTCAAAATTTGTGTGTACAAGTCAAAAGTTTGGGCTTGACTGCTCATTGAATAGGTTTACATTTATGCATTTATTTCAGGATCTTGTGGCTCTATAAGATATTATCTGACAGATCCTTGACAGAAAAGAGGGTAAAGAGAGGAATGGAAGAGAGGCAGTAAAAAGGAGTTAACCTCAAGTGTATTTACTCAAATAGTCTTTGTCTGACAATAAAATGTGTTTGATGATCCAAAATATTGAAGTTTGGCAAACTTAAATGCCATTGTAAATGCCATATAATTGTTAAGAATAAATTCTGTGCTACACAGAGTTCAATTTGCCAACAAAATCAAATACAGCAGCAAAAATGACAGAAAAGGTTGGTGGATGGCCATTTCCTTCCACTCTACTCAAATCTCCCTTCACGGATACCCTGGGATTTCTCCCATTCAGTGAAATTCCTCTGGTAGCATCAGTGAACAGAAGGAGTTGTGAATGATGACCTCAATTTTCTTTGCGGTTTTCGAATTGTAGTCTGCTAGTGCGTTGCATGGCATGGTGGGTGGATCGGGGGAGGAGACTGTAGTCCTCATCGTTGTTATCCCGGGTTCAATTCCTGACTTTGGTACGTTTGCTGTAAGACTTTCCCTCTTCTTCCTGCCTCCTTCCCATCTACCTATTGCCAGAAAAATTAAAAAAAATTGGTGCTAGCCAAAAATATCGATCCATCATCTATCCCTAGATGAGGAAGGGGTGCTGGTGCCTATCTCAAGCAGTCAATGGACAGGAGGTGGGGTCACGCTGGACAGGTCACCAGTCCATCACAGGGCAACAGAGAGACAAATAGGACCAACAAGCACACCTAAGGAGACTAGAGAGAGACAAATCAACCTAACAGTAATGTCTTTGGACTGTGGGAGGGAGAACACGCACAGGGAGGACAGGCAAACTCTAAGCAGAAAGACTCGAGGCAGGGAATTGAACCTAGGACCTTCTTGCTGCAAGGCAACTGTACTACCACCTTCACCACTGTGCAGCTCTAACCAAAAACAGATAAAAAATTGCTGTCTGAATGTGGGCTCCATTCACTTTTAGCAATGGCAGCTGAGGAAGTGAACGAAACCATTCACTCAGTGTTGGCCATGCATCCATATATTAAATTAATCTGAACAGCTGCCTCATTCAGCTCAACACTTCTGCCTTGGCTGTGGAGGACGGTTGTTTATAGTGCAGGCAATTTCCAGTAAGTGTTGTAGTGGCGCATTACATGGAAAACTTTGGGTAAAATTTCAGAGTTCTTGCCTCCAGGAAGCGATTGTTTCTCAAAAGCTGAGAATCTAAACCGATATGAAGCTAACAGCGTAAAACAAGAGGTTGTTTCAAATAAAACCAGCGTTAGCATGTCATCATCAGGTGCAAGTTAGCCTGGTAAAAACAGGACTTTTCTACGCTTTGCTTTGTTCTACCGGAAATTTTGAGCATTGCAAACAAATCTGTTAGGAGTAGGGCCATGACAGCCTTTCTAGTAATAAAATGTCTTAAATATTCCTCTTGTTCTAACTCTAATTGTTAACTATTTGGACGAATGGCAGATTCAGTGACAGAGTGAAGGGCTTCGTTCACATCCTCCTCTGCCAATACCAAAAGTACATCAGACCGGCAGAGGAAAATCATCATCCTAACTAATAACTCTTTCTATTTGCTGATTGGCTTGCTAAAAATATAACCACAGGAATCAGTCTAATTGGGAGAAATCCAAGTCAGAGCAGTGAAGAGAGATAAAAATCAAATCAAATTGTGTAGGAAAACAGTGTCTTAAACACTAGGTTATGAGGCCAGGTAAAGGGTATTTTTAACAAGTATGTTAGTCTTTCCACAATGTGCTTTAATGATTAAGGTTTTTTATCAATATTTCCACCTTAGAAGCATATGATAAACAAAAAAAGATTCTTAATGACTTTATTGCTGTTCAGCATAGTGAAATTCCTCCAGTCACAGTGAATTTCCATATACTTTCATGTGTTAACACCTTGTTTAAAATCTGTGCCTCGCACATATTTCAACAAATGCCACTCAAATGTCTCTGTGTTTTCATGCTGAATGTAAGATTAGAAATGGCACAACTGTTGCCCGAAGCTGCACAGTGAGATAAAGACTTCTCTATGTCTGCTAAAGCCTCCGCTACACAAACAAAGTCTTTCTCTGAAATTATTTGGCTCATCAAGCATCAATTACAACTCTTGGTTGACTAATCCCATGATGAAAATGGGCAAACGTTACACTTTAAACACACGTGCGACCACAAACGGCAGCAGAGCTAACTGGATTATCTTCCTCTGAGGTGATGTCAGCAGCCAGGCTTAGATTGTGGCTGCGTGTGTATGCATGTGTGTGTGTGTGTGTGTGTGTGTGTGTGTGTGTGTGTGTGTGTGTGTGTGTGTGTGTGTGTGTGTGTGTGT
>CAEGAF010177638.1:0-17467 GCA_903067075.1 Micropoecilia bifurca | reverse complement strand
TAACGTAATCCTAAAAATCTGTTCTTTGTGATGTTCAGCAGCACCACAAAAATGAACAAACCTGCACCCTGAGCTGACTGGAGATCCTTGGGCTCTTTCCATGTTTGTAGTTTATTCACACATGCTTTCTTTATTTTTTCCCATGCATGTTTTCAAGCATGGCATGAATTTGTTGCTTTTACTAAAGACGTTTCTACTGCAATCTAGTGGACAAATGTGTAACTCACAACAAAAGAAAAAACGTCCTCAATCTAAATTGCTCTTCCTCCATTGTTGCAGTGCTTGGCTCACTGGCTACGAGGATCCTGTGATTGAAAGGATCAATGAGAGAATTGAAGACATTACAGGTCTTGAAATGGACACAGCAGAAGAACTCCAGGTAAAACACAGAAATAATAATGAAAGAAGTGAATATTTAAAAAGGCTTCCTGATTTTTTTATCCCCCCCCCCACATGATTATTGGCTTGTTGTTTTTCTTTGATTTCATAGGTTGCAAATTACGGCGTTGGAGGGCAGTATGAACCTCACTTTGACTTTGGAAGGGTAAGCTTTTTAATTGTTGAGAGTTGATTTTCTGTTTTCTGCAGCCGCGTTGACATGACATGACATTACATCTGGTGTGCGACAATTCCACAGAAAGATGAGCCAGATGCATTTAAAGAACTGGGAACTGGAAATCGTATTGCAACGTGGCTTTTTTATGTAAGTAAACGCATACAAAGACCAGGGCTGGCTTTAAGTTAACCAGTCGCTTTTGCTAAAAACTCCGGCTGTCATATAGATGTGTTGTTTTTTTTTCACTTCCATGAATAATGTGCCAGCAATGTGGTCTACATCTATTTTTGATTATTATGATGCTTGTTTGAAGTCATAAGGTGATCAAATGTGATGAGAAATAAATTATTTGTTCTCAATAGCATGAGAAGTGCAAGCATGCACTTTTAGTAGGTTGACAATCACCTATTAATGTTTAGGTGACTGAAATGACTAATTAATAGACAATAAAATAATGTATGTGATAATATTCATTGGTGCATTGCAGATATGCATTAGAGAATTATTTCCAAAAATTAAATTGGTAGTTCACTGTTGGAATATTGGCAGCGTTTCTTTCAATTAACTCATAAAATATGCATGAAATTTAATAGATTTTCTGAAGAAGTCTATAAATATGTAAAAAAAAAGAAGTATGGGACTTAAATTAATTTCTGATTGGAACAAACCATTTGTCTCTCAAAGTATACAAAGCCTAATGAGCCTAAAAGTAAGACAAAATATTTACAGTATATATCACATGTCTGAAAAACGTTTTTTAAGTAACAAAGTGACTTGTTTTACGGTATTTTATTTGGTCACATTTTAATGGTAAATATCTACAAACAATCTTGATGAAACAGCAAAACTTAGTCACTAGCACTAGTAGTTGATGGTAGCTTAGAAATAATTTCTCAAATATCAAATAGATAAAATAATAATAGTATTGACCTTATGTCCACATGTGTAATTCATAAATAAACATTGCTCTGACTGCTCTGATGCAGGAGCATCTCCGGATCACCCAGTGGGACTGGAGAACAATGTTGGGCCAACAAATCTCTCAGCAGCTTAGCTTATTTTTTTTTCTGTACCTCATCTGTTGCAGATGAGCGATGTGACTGCAGGGGGCGCCACAGTATTCCCAGATGTAGGTGCAGCTGTTTGGCCTAAAAAGGTAACGGCACACTAACACTTTATTTACTTGTAACATAATCAGTTTAGCTGGATTATTAAACACCACATATGTTTGTCCAAACAGTTTTAGATATTCAGATGTAATAAACACTAAATGGCTTTGAGATTTGTAGCATGCATTGATCTATAAGATAGTTCTTTGTAAATTATGTAAATAATAATAGCTGGGTTTTTTTTTTTATTGAGAGTTGATGTGTCAGATGAAACCATGCTAAGTCAGATTTGTATGGATGGAGAGTTGCCGCTAACATCTACCATTGATTGCAGGGTACCGCTGTGTTCTGGTACAATCTTTTTGCCAGTGGGGAAGGAGACTATAGCACCCGGCATGCAGCCTGTCCAGTGTTAGTGGGCAACAAGTGGGGTGAGTTCCTCTTTCGGAGCTCAACCTTGGCTCTACATTATGACACACAGAATTAGCCTCAGTGGATAACGTCAGACATCAGGCTTGGATTTTCTGCTTCTTCATTCAGGTCCTTAGCATTGTATTAATTACACATGTATGAATTGTAAATGTACATATGGGGTGCTGCTTTGCTGAAATAGTTACACTGCTTTAACCTTTCCGCATGTTCCTGCATTTTATCACTTTTAAATTTAATGTGTTTTGTTGGGATTTTATGAGACCGATCGAAAAAAAGCTAGTGGATAATAATGAACCTGAAAGAATTTGTGTTACAACTAAAAATCTTACCATGTGTGCTACAGTAAAAGATGCAGTCATTTTGCTTCTTTGTTTTTGTTAAATACTTCAAATTCAGTCCTGTTGTATAATTACAATCTGTAAACAGCAGTTTTAGTTTTGCATGAGTCTATCATTTGGATTTAGGTCTGAGCTTTGACTAGGCCATTCTAACATATGAATATATATTTTTTCTAAACTATTTCATTGAAGTACTGGAGTTATATTTAAGATTACTGTCCTTCTAGAAGTGGTTTTCGTCCAGGAGTATGTAAACGTTGGAGAGAATAAAGCAACTAACTAGAATATTCTCAAGATTATATTTTTCTGTCTTCCAGTATCAAACAAGTGGATCCACGAACGAGGTCAGGAGTGGCGGCGACCCTGCGGCCTGAATGAAACTGAATAATGTTTTTTTTTTAAGAAAAAAAACCCTTCCTCTGGAATCCCTTACCTTTCGCCTCATTCTTGTAAACCACCGAGGACCAGAGAACACTGCAAACACGTCACAGATGATCCATGGAGTCCAAATGGATCCCTTCCTCCCTCCCTGTCTGTGTGTCGGCAAACAGTCGGTTCTGCTTCTCACCTGTTTTCTGTCTGCGAGCCCGGAGATTGTTTTGATAACATGGAGCCCCCTGGACAGCGTCCGCGTCGCCATGACAGATAACGTGTTCTTAGGGTCATCGGATTGGTTTTGAGAAACACTCGAGCTCTGTTCACTCCCATGAGTCTTTCTTTGCACTCTGAGTGAACTCCAGCTCTCTGTGGTGAGGTTATCCTTCAGTTTGTGACTGCAGGGGCCAGTTTCCCTCTCTTTAAGTTGAATGGTAAAGGATTTTTTTTTTCTTTTTCGCATTTTTATGTGGTCTCTTTGAATTATTTTGTTTGACTGAAGTGACCTTAGGCCCGTAGAGTTTTTGGAAACTGTAACGTTTAAAACAGTTTAGTAAAAAAAACAACAAAAAAAACGTAACAGTTGTAAAGTGTAAAACTGTTGTAGGTTCACTGAATTTTCATTTTTAAATCTCAGACATTTTTAAACTTCATACAATGTTTAATTAAAAACCTTAGATGGTGCACAAGCAAACAAAAATCACCCTGTGTCACTGGTAGAAGGAGAATTCAGAGCAAAGTTTTCATCTTTTGCTAAATCTATGCAGTACTTTATCGCATGTCGCACATTATGCTATTTGCCAAGCTTTTCCTGTTTACACTGTGACTTCACCCTAAAAGTTATAAATGAGGTTGTGCATAAACGAGGCGTGTTTATAAAGTCATGCAAAATCTCATTTGCATACACTCCAGTGTGGTCCATTGTACTGTTTCATGAGTTCAAGTTGGTGTTTAGTTACCCCTTATAAAGTTTGATGCAAAATCAATAATTATTAGCTGTTATTAAGTAAATAAGAGCAAGGAAACAAACATAACCATCACAGCCATAAAATCATTTTTTTTCTTTTTTTTTTTTTACTGATTGTGGTATGTCTGTAAGTGTGAAAATATTTGGATTTTCCAGAGGTGCTTTTTATTTATATGTCTCAATACATCTTTTAAATGTCTTTTCTATAATAAACACCTTTTAATGACTGAAAAATAAATTCTGTCTTTTGTTTCAGAAATTGGGGGTTGGGTCTATTTTCCCTTACGTTTAAGAGAAGGTAGAGTGACATGACATAACATTCAGCATAACTGCAGTTTCTAATATCTTTATATTTTTCCTAGGGCCTTGATTGCACAACGAACAAAAAAAAATCAGTTGAAATGTGAACAAGGTATTTTTTCAGCATATCTTGCCAATGGGAACAATCATTCCTCTGTGTAGTGAACACGGTTTAATATGGTTGGTAAGTTGGTAAATAAAAAATTACACACACACACACATAATATTACAATATTTGTGTGTAATTTCAATAAAAAAAAACACAAATACATCTAAGCTAAAAACAATTGCTGATATATTTAGATTTTTTTTTCTGAGAGGAAATGACAGGTTTCTTTCAAAATTGAGAGTCTATTTTGAGAAGAAAAAATATCTAGTTGAATTATTAGGTCTGCCTCTTCTGATAAACAATATTATATATATATATATATAATACATTTTATTATTCCCCTCAGACTTTGTCTGAGTGTGCATGGGGCCTCAGAAGGAGGGGCTCGCCCGTGGTGTCATTCATTCAAGAACCGCCACTGGCGTAGGACTTATCACAGAGTCATTGGCTCATCCAGCCTTCTGTGAGGTCGGAAGGACAAGGCCGAGCGGGAGGCGCAGAGAAAGAGGGGAGAGATTTACCTTAAATCAGCATCGATTTACAGGATAAATTCACATAAAAGCTTCGAGAAAAGAGAAAAGACCGGGGCAAGATGATGACCCAAATAGAGACAACGGTGCACTATGATAACGGGTACGAGGATGAATACATGCTACAGGAAGATGAATGGGACAGGGACATGCTGCTGGACCCCGCCTGGGAGCAACAGCAGAGGAAAGTATGTCTGTTTCGTAAAATATGAAACTGATTTGGCTTACTTTGCTGACCTTTAAGAAAACTAAATAAGTAAAAATGACCAGTGGTTTTGTCATCTTCAGTATTATAGTTTTAATTTTTAAAAATCTGAATCAATTTTAGTTTTTCTAAATGAATAAGCCATTGCCAAACATCGAGCGGTCAACTTAACTGTTAAACTTTGGAAAAAGATCAATATTAATAAATGTTTCCGGTTAACATCTTTTCAAAATAAAACACCCGATGGATTAATCCATACTGAGGTTCCAGAAGTGTCAAAAATTACAAGAATAATATGAAAACCATATAGATTTTTATAAGTTTGTTAATATTAATTTTAATGGGAAAATACATATTAACAGTTGGCTAATTTAATTAATATGTTGATAAATATATAAAAAATAATACTGTTCCACTCTACATTTCATTGTTTAATGGTTTCATATTGTTTGAGGTTGATGCTGACTAGCAACCTCAACCTCCAAAGTCACTGCTCTCCTCCAGATAAATTTCCTTAAGTGGACTTCCTGGGATGTTAGCCAGTCTATTTGATAAGATACAGTGACAGTTTGAAGTATTTCCTGCTGCAAAGGATTTCACCTTTATTTACACAGGTCAATGTCACTGAGACACGAGCTCTTATTCTGAAGAGCAACCAGTTTTAAACAGATATAGAATGTGTTAAAAATAATCCATAATCAGTTAAATTCATCCAAATGACTGAAAAATACCAATAAAAAATGTAATTTAAAAAGACATCAGGAACTAAGCATAAAGAGCAGGAACACAAATCTAGTGATGTTTTCTTATTTGTCCCTAAATATCTAAAACACTTCTGATTACTTACATTTTCGCTTTTTTTCCCCAGATTAGAAGTCCTTTTTTTTTTTTTTTTTTTTTTTTTTAACCAAAATTCAGTGCACACTGAAAAGGAATACAACATTAGAGTGCATTGCTCTGTTTAGGCAACTTAGGAAGTTTGATGAACTAATAAAATGCCAGTTATTCATTGTAATGTAATTATAACAGTCTGAGGGGACAATTAAGGCCAGGGAACCAAAGAGGTTTTAATTTTGTGATGAATAAACAAACAAAATCGACTTCTGTGAAGAGCTAAGAGTATAAAATTTAACCTTTATCAACGTGAGGTAGAAAGATGACTAGAATTACAATAGTGCACACAAAGGACTTATGATGAACAGCAATTATAAATAATGCAAAATGAACACAACTAATTAGATATAATATGCATTAGACAACTGAAACAATATTTCACATAAAAATGTAGAAGCGACACGTGGTAGGTAGTTTTCAGAAACGTAATTTATTAAAGCGGAGCTCGTTCGTTATTGGGTTTATTTTGAAGGGCGGCTCTCACAATTTCCGGCGCCGTTCTTCTTAAGTGACGTCAGCTTGCCGGAGTCCAGCGAGGGCGGCTTTGACGGACTGATGCGGCGGCTACCAAACCGTCTAACAATAGCCGCTCCAGCGGCTCCGCAGACCGCCGCCTCTCCACTGATACGTCCGGAATGCGAGCTGTCAACAGAAGCTTCCAGCACATGATGACGCTCTGCGGATCAGAATGGACGCTGCATCTAATTTTAAACTGGACCAAAAGGCATTATAGTGGGGTTAATCCAGCGTCCTTGGGTTGGGGAATTCTTTTGTTTATAGAGACCGCGCAGAAATGTATTGGAGTTTAACCCGATATAGCCTCGGCCTCCCACAATGCCGGTTGAAGTTTTTCTGAGCTTTAAGAGTTGGCTTGGGCCTTTAAACTGCATCTCCAACACTGGCCATGTCCTGTATAACCCCGCTCACGCCCTCACTGATAAAATGTGTATTTTTAGGAATATGCTAAATGATAGTTGAGTTCAGAATAAGCATGAAATTCTCATTGCATGATATCTGTGACTACTTATTTCTGATGAAATAAGAAATATTGTTTTGCTGTCACACAGGGGGTATACAGTAACTAACTACATTTTCAGGACAGCCAAGTCTACTTTTTCTAGACACAACCAGGTCTGATTTCTGCCTGGCCTATGGAATCAAGAAATAATGTAAACAGCACCTATCTGACAACATGAATTAAGATGAAGAAAACAATTAGTCTTCCCATGATTGTTCAGGCTACAAGAAGTACTCTTAAGAGCGCAAACATTAGGCATCCTGGGGGTCACAAAAGAGCTCAGAACAACTTTTAAAACATAGAGAGCCTCATTTTCCTTCCCGATCTGACTAATGGAGAACAACAAAGGCCTGTCCAGCTAGGATGCCCAAGACTTTTAGCAAAATATTCTGTGGACTGACCAGTCAAAATTTTAACCTTTTGTAAAGTGTCAGTCCCATCACCACAGTCAAACTACTAATACAGCACTTCAGAAGAAGAACACTATAGTTCAAACATGGTGGTGGCATTGTGATGGTATGGGCCACTGTATTTCAGGATCTTAGCTACTTACCATAAATAGATCAATAATATGACCTTTCTAAGGAGGCTGTCCAACTATCAGTTTGTGAACTTGAGCTCAAGTGAACTTGGGTTATGAAGAACAGCAATAACCTAAAGAACACCAACAAGTCCAACTCTGAATACCTCCAAAAAGAGCAGCAACAACCAAAAAAGAAAAGTAAATACAACTTTTGAAATGGTCTAGTAAACGGCTGGATTAAAATCTGATTTATTGACAGAGCATACGATTCTTGCTTCAATTTCCTCTAAGAAGGTTGAACTGAGGCAGTTTTTCCCCAAATTTTGCCACAAGTAATAAAAAGAGACTGATTACAAGTTACCACGAGAGCTCCAGGGTATTTTTTGCAAACAAGGCAAAACAAGGTTTTGGTGGACATAACATTTTTTTTTGAAAGAGACCAGACCAGGTTAGTTTAAAAAATGTTATCAAGTTTAAAGACTGCTTTTTGTGTTTAGTTTTTTCACAGAAGTCAGGTTCGTTCAAAACAACAAAGCAATTATTATCAGATGGGAATGTCTGAGAAAAGTCCAATTGATATGTACGCAGCAGTAGACCTGAACAAGACCGAATTATTCTGTTTCGTCCATGCAGCTGAAAAACACTCGAGTTATTTTTGCGCTTCTTCTGGCGGTTCACAGAAACGTCGTCAAACTGCAGGAGCAATATTACGGAAAATGCTAGCATTTTTGAAACGTACCGGTTACAGACCCATGTTTACTTGAAAGTGATTTGTGCTGGTGCACGTGTGTACAAAATGAGCAGAATGGACACTGCATCACTGAAGGTTTCACCCATTAATGGAGAAGTTCCTTCATGGGGCGCCTAGCTCATCAATATGCAGCACGAAAGGGAAATTGTCTTGTGGATTTAAGTAATGATGTGATAAATCAGGATAAATATGAGTGAGGAAATTTTGTTTTTCTAGCCTCTCTGACCCCATGCATACACAGAGGCACTGGTCACTCATTGGATGCACCTCACCAGTATTTTTAGCTCCAATCGTCACTAGGCAATGGTTTGGGAGAGGATGAGGAGGGCTGCTCGGAAAGTGGGCACCGGTGTTCTGCAACTGCGGCTGCGTTCAATTTGGAGGACTAGCAGCCAACCTTTTTTTTTTTTTTTTTTCTGAACAAGTAGGACAGCCGTCCAATGTCACATACACCCAGGGGAGGGTTCACTCAGTGCGGAATGTGATGCCCTTCACTCCGTAAGCCTGTAATATTCTGTTTTTGCACCGGCACCCAAGGGAGAAGCTTGAGTGACTGGTTGGAGATGCAAATGCGGTCCTACTGGGACCAGGCATGCTAAAAGTGTTCACATATTCTCGTTCAATGCAACTTTGGTGTTGGTGAAGATCCTAGTGGCAAATTACATGACTTTAATAGTGAAAAATCATCTGATCTCAATTTTATTTCAAGTATTTTGTGTGGAAAAAAAGAAAACTCAGCTGAAAGACAAATTACATAAAACTTGTTTGAAGTAAATCAAAGTCAAAAATATAATTTTGACTGCTTAATTGCTAAGTATTTCTGCAGCATGTAAATAAAAAAAAGATTGATCAATTCAAGCTAAATGAGTAAAACTGAAACGTGTGAACTTCGAGTCTTTCCTAAATGACGTTTCACTTCACATGCTAATGTTTGTATGTCTTTGAGGTCAGACCTGCTGATTCAGATCTATTTTTAATAAATCAAAATGCTCAAACCAGACCGTCGCAGGTTATTTAACAAGACAAGTAGTTTTAATCCAGTAGACTACAAAACTTCCTACATTTATGCATATGCCCTTAATCATTAGGTTCAAAATGGATGCAGTTTTATTTGCAATACATTTGATTTGCAAATGAGTAAAGCAAAAATAAAATGTGTTTTCCAATTTATTTTATTTACATATATTTGACCTGCTGGTCATCTGTTAGAACAGCTTAAGGAAAAACTGGTTGATTTCTGTCGCAGATCATTGATTGATCCATTACTAATAAAAAAAATCTGACTCTGTAAAAGGTGTCTGTGGTCTAGGGAGTATGAACAATAAAGGTTAATAAATATTAAGATTGCAAAAGCAATGCTAAAAAGTACAGGAACACAAAAGCTTCAGGATCACAGCTCTGTGTTAATTCTTTTCATAACCCATTTAAAAATATTCTTGACAGGCAGGAAATGTAGGAATGTTTCATCTAAAAGGATGAAGATTTGTCTCTTTGAAAGGAAAGACAATCCTTGTTTAAATGCTGGTTTTCATAACAGTAGGAATCTTTTTCTCCTCTTCTAGAAAAGCTTCTAAGTACACTCAAGTTCTTCACAACAAAGTAACTGTAAAGAGATAAGATACCAGACACATAAACTGGACTTATAAGGGATTTTCACTCTCCAAACTAAATAACCTTTTATCTGTTTTCATTAAGATTCACAAGGTTTAACTTCCTCTGGGTCTTGATTCCAGGTCAAACAGATAGGCTGCGATGAAAGCAATTTCCCTGGAGGTATAACCCAAAGGCAATATATACAAGAATCACACCAGCTGTTAAACCAAAATGACCTAAAACCACAAGTTATATGCTGTGGAAAGTATTTGCTCCCTTACAAATGTCCTTTTTGTTTTTTGTCACTTAAATATTTCATACAATCAAATTTAATCAGATAACCTACGCCAGAGAATGTTCAAATTATTGAATTTATCAAAGGAAAATAAGCTCTCCAAACCAAATAAAATGTAATAAATAAAAATGCCCACCTCTACCTACTAACTGGTTTTTGATATAACTGTGGATAAATTCTAACCCACTATTCTTTGCAAAAACAAATGAAATAAAATAAAAATAAATAATTCAGGCACACTAAAGTACTTTCAGTCATGCTTTGGCTCTCTTGGGTCATGCCACAGCGTCAGAGCTTTATTCCAGACTTTGACTAGCCTTTATTTTATTATCATTATTATTATTATATACTTTTTTTGTGAGGCGGACATGTTGGTTTCCTGCTGCATAACCCAAGTGTACTTGAGCTTAAGTTTCAAGAAATTAGGGCAAGGTATGTTCCTTCATGGCAGCAGAGTTTCTCTTTTGTCTTATCAATCTGCTGAGTATTTTTCCAAAATTTGTAGATCTTTCAAGATGTTTGTTGGAAACTGTGATGACGTTTTGCTCTCTTTGGTCAGGCTGGTTAGAAATGGTTGTGAACATTTGCTGTTTTTTTTATTTTTTGCTTATTACTTCATTAGGAACTTTACTGTGGCAGTGAGGCCTTAGAGGGCCTTAAACGAGCCACTCTTGCACTCTTTCAGTATTTTTGACAGTTCACTGCTGTTACATGTGTCTTTCTTTGTGTATAATGGTTCTGACTGTGTCTTTGTGGACTTGCAGAACTATAAAAATGCAGTTTAAAACCGTTCACAGTTAATGGATGTGACCTTTTTTCTCACCTCTTACTGAATATATGTATACTGGTGCATAATGTGTTACCTTTTAAGATAGGTTTTTTTTGCATTCTTTGTAAGACACACTGTTTCTGTAAAAGCAATTTTTTTGATTCTACAGGACTGGCAGTAATCAGGTCTGAGTGTCACTAGTTAAAATGACTAGTGACACTGTCAAATGCGGGGAATCCTGGTAATTTGTGATTTAATGTATCCACTACGTTTTTGCATAGGGTCAAGTATGTTTGATTGTTTTTCTCTGTAAATTATTGTAAATTATTTTTTGCACTTATGTGATATTAAAATTTGTTAATTGATCTGAAACATTTTATGCTATTTTAAGCTTTTTGTTGTCAAAAAGCAATAGCATTTGTTGGCATTTGCAACATTTTCATTTATTCTACATTATTCCACAACGTAGAATCAATTTCAAAATTTGATTTTAAATAATATATATTTTTAAAGTTTCCTCCTTCTTCTACTCTCTGAAATTTGACCTGCATTAACAGCCATCTTTTACAGGCGCTATCTCCAGATATGTTCACATGTCGTGTCATTAGTGGTAAAATAGCAACAAAAAGTCAAAGAGGGATATTTTCCTTGATGTTGATAGAGATATTTAGAGCTTATTTTTTCCCCTTTTCTGTCTCTTATCGTGAGCTACAGCAGAGAAGTCTAAATTTAACACCTTATATCAACTGGAATGCGCTCTGGCCGGTTCCCTGGCTTTCATCTGCACAGTGCTGAGAACTCTGCTGCCTGTTCATGGAGAGACTTCATAAAAATAGGAGAAAGACAATGATCTTGTTTTAGAATGATTTACAGTATTTTAGGCCACTGCGAAGAGCACATGTAGTTTGAATGGTTTTTACAGAGGAGCTATTGTAGAGAAAGTTCAAACTGGACATTGGTGTGTCACTAAAGGATGGCCTGATTATAGAGTGTTGATGTGAAATCTTGTTAAGGTGCTTTCACTGTCTGTTTGTGTTCAATATGCCTAAAGCATAAAACGTATGATTGGACTTCTTCAACTTCATTTATTTGGGGAGTTCATCTTGCAAACTAGGTCTAACAGAGGTGAGAAAAAGCTTACTATTCAATGAAATTCATTCAGAAGCTTGTTTTAGCTGACTTGGGCAACCCTTTCTTATTAGACCTTCACAGCATGGTGTAATTCTCACCTGAGGAAGGCTGGGACGCAGATTGAAAACATCGAGGAAGACTTCAGAAATGGATTAAAGCTCATGCTGCTCCTGGAAGTCATCTCAGGTTCGAGCCCTTCGGGAAACATCCTTTTCCTGTAAGTGCGAGTGATTTTTCCCAATCAGACATTTTTGCTTTATCACATTCTGCCTCCAGGAGAGAGGTTACCTAAACCCGACAGAGGGAAGATGCGCTTTCATAAGATCGCTAATGTCAACAAAGCGCTGGAGTTCATCACAAGTAAAGGGGTCAAACTGGTCTCCATCGGAGCAGAAGGTACCTTCACACAAATCATCATACATCTCTGCACTGCTAAAGCTACTGTCATGCAGCTTCCTATGTTACCATATACATAATATTAGTGCTGGTGCAAATGTGAAGAAATGAAGTTCAGTTTATATTAGGTTCTGTTTTAACTATAAGGTGTGTGTGTAGATTATGATGGACCCTGTTTTGTATAGTGCATGTATAGTAGGAAGAAGGGTGTAAAAAGTACATCATGTATTATGGCTGAATACTTTTAGATTGTGATTTTGTTTTTTTTGTTTGTTTTTTAAAATCTCCTGGCCATATTGGGTTGTAAGTTATTTTGAAAAAACTGGTTCAACTGTCTTCCTGTTGGAGCCACATCAAGCACTTAGCATACTGAAGTGAGTGAATTCACTCAGTGTCTGCAAAGCATAGAATGGGGAAAGCAGTGTCGCCTCTGAACCCTACATATTACATTTTGAAATTGTAGAGCTCATAGTGCCAATCACATGCAAAAAGTGAGCAGCCTGACTGATGGAGATAAAAGGTATGGGATCATATGGAAGAGAGTGGAGCATTACTTTCTTAAAAGTCACATAAAAACAAAGAATATATGCATTAAACTATTGTTTATGAAGGCTTGCGTATCTGCCTTTCTCTTGTAGAAGGATTGTAACTGTTTTGCTATTGGATTGCAGAGATTGTGGATGGGAACGTCAAGATGACTCTTGGAATGATCTGGACCATCATCCTCCGCTTTGCCATTCAGGACATATCTGTGGAAGGTGTGATTACGGATATTTGGACATTAAGGATATTTGAGGATCTTAACACAGTGAAAACTGACAATAAAAAGTATAGATTTATAGAACAAGATCTTGCCCTGATCTTGTTCAATAAGATCAGTTTGAATATCAGAAGTCACAGCTAAGAAATACATGGGACTAGAACGCCACACTTTTGTTAAGGGTCCTGTAATTTGTTTTAAAGACATTGTTGAGATGTTCCAGTTTTTAAAATTAGAGTAAATTATCTACCACCTTAAAGATTTCTTGTGTCTTTGTGTATTGGTCTGACCGGACATTGTTTTGGACAGGTTTCTGTCCGTTATTAATCCCTTATTGTTTCCTGTTGTTATTGTTACTAGTAATAATTTGATAACTGCTTTTTGTATTTGCTCAGGTTGTTATTGTTTGATATTATGACTATTCAACCGTGACAAAAACAGCAACTACAAAAATCCAAAAGGGGGGAATACTTTTACAGTGTTTGTTTTTTGGCTTTGCTTAAATGTCTGTAGTGAGACTTTAATTAATTATTTTGTTGTTTTTTTTCACGTTGACAACTTCCAAGTATTGCTAACTGGTTATAATAACTACCTAAATTTACTGATGGAGCCGCTTAAAAAATAATAAGTTGTACAACTTATCAGTTAATGGGTTCAGCTGTTTGAGAAATCTTTTCGCTGAGTTCAGGGATGGGTTTTCAGACATAATTATAAAATAGTTATTGGTGAATTTCCCCATAATTGTACAATTAATTCTTCCATAAATGTCTTAACAATGACATTTGTTTGTAGTCTCTGTTATTATGTAAATCAGAAGCTTTAATGGCCCAGTTGGGTATTGTTATGAGTGTAAAGACATTTTTATTATTATTTTATTAAATACAACTTAGCATAGCATTTTATGCATTAATTTGGAGCCATTAAAGTTTCAGAATTATTACTAATTCAAATATGATTTTTACAAATGTGAATGTATGTGCGCAAATGTAGACAGCAGCAGATCTATATGTCTAAGACTTTTGTATCTCAATGCACTCATATAAACAATTGATTAGTACTGTAGGTGAAGAAAAACAAAACTTCCTTTTCAATTTTTAAATTGTTTGTCTTGTTAGAAACATCTGCCAAGGAAGGACTTCTCCTGTGGTGTCAAAGAAAGACAGCTCCCTACAGGAATGTTAATGTCCAAAACTTTCATGTCAGGTGAGTTTCAGCAATGAAATCTGACCAGTGAGTCTTATTTATTCTTCAGTTGGAATGTTAGTTTATGCTATTCATAGCTTGTGTATGTTCTCAAGCGCTATAGTCTCACTTCAACAGCTCAAGCAAAAATATTGTTGAATCTGCACGAAATTTACCATAAAGTTGAAGTTCCCAAGAACTTAAAAACTTGAGCATAGCATTGATGAAACGTAGCCGAGAGGAGCTGCTGCGTCATCAGAGCTTCCACTGTTCCTGCTTACTGCTGGACCTCAGCTGCAGAAATCTCACGTCTGACCTGACTTGTTGGTTTTTCCTCTGCCTGTTGGCTGCTGAAGCTGGAAGGACGGCCTGGCCTTCTGCGCCCTGATTCACAGACACAGACCTGACCTCCTTGACTTCTCTAAGCTCAACAAGGTTCTGGGTGTTCAGTTCATTCCCACTAACACACAGATTTCTGTAATATTAACATGTTTGACATTGTGTGAGCTGATAAAAACAAACCCCAATGAGATTTATTTCTTTTCTTTTAATGATTAGGATTTGAGTTGAGCAATCCTATTTTTCTTTAATACTTCACATGGAGTGTTCACCTTCCTGCCTGCTGGATTGTGTTATTACTGTGCTATTAAAGGTTAATTTCACAGGTAATTGCAAGCAAAAAACATGCGGTTTAAACCTAAAACAAGTTTATTTGCTACTATTTAGGTCATGTGCACATTATGCATGTTGTTTGGCTAATGCTTTTATTGATATCCTAATTCAGTGGCTAATTTCAGCCTAACATAGAACGTTTTATCCTAAGTGCATTCGTTTAGCTTCACCTCATGCTTCATTAGCCTCAGCCAAAGCTGTGTTGTTACCACACACTTCCTCCCTGAGTAGCATAAAGAAAACTGTTTGTCTCTGTGCAGCCAGTTGCATTCACCTCAAGACGAGATTTAATGTCCATGACCCCTGAGAGGCTGAGCATTTACTAGAAAGGGTCTTGACCGGTCCATCGAGAAATTCTATTTACGCTCAGAAGAAGCTTTAATGTTTTCACCAGGCTAAGAGGAGATGCTTGCATTAGCATTATGTTTGGATAGCAGTATTCTACTTAACTTCTCTCATAGTACAATGGCTTTCGTTAAAGCTTATATAAATTTACACGACCAGTTGAAAGTATTCATGCCCCTTGAACTATTCCCAATTTTGTATGTTCTAACCAAAAAATTCAAAACATTTGGGATTTTATGCACAATGCAAAGTAACACAAATTATGAAATGGAAGCAAAATCATAATGTTTGCTCTTTATGAAGCGAAAAAGTGTAAAGGCTACAAATGCCACTGCATCTTGTAAGCTTATTGAATGTTAGATTGATTAAACCAGAATAAATGCTCAGTCTTTTATATGTGTACAATATAAGAGCACAAAAATGGATTTCCCATTATTTCTTTATGTTTTATGATGTTTTATACAATTTTGAACCCTGGAGAAACGTTCTGGATGACAGGTGAAACAGCTTCCACAAGTACAAAAGTCCAGTTGCCTCCCGTTCAAGCACCCGTGATTAAATTCTCAAGGTCTGAAAACGCATTAGATCTTGTGGCTAAGGAAAGTTTGCATACCCAACCCCAAATAGCAACATTCACTTTACCCTGACTGAGAGGATCTTCATGCTGGAAACGTCGAGCAGGGGAACACCAGGCCTGGAAATGAAGAGTGACATTTTCATTTGTTTTGGAAACGGACGCACTCGGTTTTCAGCACACGGCTCAGTGGCGTGACATGGAGTCGACCCTAAGCGTTCCCAGAAACATGAGCCTCAGTATGTGGAGAGATCAAACCGAGACTTACCTTTGGTATTGCCCATGTCGTCATGCCACGCTCTCTTGTTCCATGGTGCCAGTCCACAAACGTCAGTAGAGGTTTGCTGAATAATCGTCTTGGTAACTGTTAGTGAAATCGCAGGCAATTCCGCAAAACGGTGTCGATATAATTTCGTTTCTGCTGTTTGTCGTACATTTTAATGCGCTCTGTCACATTTCCGCCTGCCAGTCGAGCCCACGCTGCCAGGAGACAGCTACATTGTGAGCCGTGCAGCTGTTGAGTCTGGCTCTGCGGAAACATGTTCATTAAGCTTGCTTCAGCTTACTGATACAACCCTTGTCAGACACTCTCACAAAACAACAAGCTCAGGGTATAGCCTTTTGTCCCTTCATCTGTCTGCCATCCCTCCATCCCTCCAGTCTGCCACTCATGCATCTATCTGGTCCACACTTGGATGTGTGAGCAGCTGGCCCTGTCATGTAATGTAGCACAGACCACCTGTTACCTTTATAAAAGACTCTCACAGGGACAATAGCAGCAGGATGATGGCATGATCTCTTTACCGCTCTCCTCTCTCCCTGATGGCCCACTTACCAGCAAAAGGGTTTGATGTCAGCTACAAGCTTAGTTTTACGATGGGATGATTTACCCGAAAACTGTTTAGCCCAAACGCCGATTAGGAGTAAAATGTACAGCTCTGGAAAACAAAACTAAAAAATATTTAAGAGAACACTTTAAATGATCTGTTTCTCTGATTTGACTTTATACAAATATTTGAGTAAAATTAACATTGATCTTTTATTTCTATAAACTATTGAGAACATGTCTCCAAAATTCCAAGCAAAAATTTAGTATTTATTTTTCAAAAAAAAATTTCCCAGCGCTGTAGGTACAAACAGAACATAAAGCAGGGTGGTCAAATATTAATAAAGCAAATATTTATTTACAAAGGCAATAAAAAAAAAACAAATAACCTTTTTTTCCCTTATTGATATCAACTCAGACTAAAAAATAAATTTAACTAGCTAAATAGCAGAATATGAGAGATTTTTTTATTAGTATTTTTCACAATGTTCTTCAGCTTTAGACGTTGATATTCTCAAAGTTTATTATGCATGCTTGAGTCAGCAATGAGGTCTACAAATGTGACCCTGTTGCAGCAGTTCTGTCATGAGGAATGGGCCAAAATGATTAAATATTGTGTGAAACTTGTGGAAAGATACCCTAAATCAGTGTTTCTCAACCTTTTTTGGCCCAGCGCCCCCCTAGCCCCTTATCCAGGTCCCTCAACGTCCCCCCCCCAAAAAAAAAAAAAAAAAAAAAAATTGCACGCTACTTTGCACTGACCATTATTTTATCATTAATATTACTATCACTATTGTAATATTTATTGTAATATGTT
>CAEGAF010177628.1:0-18042 GCA_903067075.1 Micropoecilia bifurca | reverse complement strand
TAAAAGCCAGTACTTTTTGACTTTTACTTAAGTAAAAGGTTAATGTGGTACTTTGACTTTTACTTAAGTACATTTTTGACTGTGTATTTGTACTTTTACTTGAGTACATTTTTTGAATATTTTCTCCACCACTGCCAATATACTACGTTCACCTTCACTTGTGTGAAGTATAATTTTTTTCCCCAGCGGGGTCGTTCACACTTCCTACGGAAGCGAATTGCTATCATGCAGAAAAAAAAATTCGAGCACTATCACGTTATGATACGTATCACGTTAAAACGTGATAGTATCTCGTTAAAAGTGTAACAAGACGTGATCCGTAACCCGTTATCACGTGTTAACGGGATAAGTTATAATGTGATAGGTATCAAGTTATAATGTGATATGTATCTCATTAAAACGTGATCATTCTTTTATTTATTTATTTATTTTGGAGAGAGGAAGTCTTATTTTGAAGAATGCTTAACAGGATCTAGTTTTGTCTGCCACTTTTGCCTTCTGTTGATTTCAGTTGCTTGGTTACAAACATTCGTTATAACTCGTTATAACACGTTATAACATGATACATATCACGTTTTAACAAGATATGTAACACGTTATAACGTGATACCTAACACGTATCACGTTAAACTGACAAAATAAGAGAAAATTCAGCTGGAATATAACCGTTCAAGCCTTTTCTGCATTTTTATTGCCACATTTTTAAAAACGAAACAAAAATGGGACAGAAACAATTACCCTTTTTTTTTTCTTTTTTTTACAAGATAATGTCAAAGATATTTGTGGTTAAGGATAAGAGCCTGGACTTCAAATGAAAATGAAGGTAAATGAAATGAAAATGTACAATTTTTATCTGAACAGAGGAAAGTCAGCTAATGTGAACATTTAAGTTTTTATCAAATCAAGTGTGACCTTTTATTATTTACTGTTGACTTGTATTTGATTAAAGCACAACTAAAAGTTTTAAGCTGCTGAGGTCAAACTGAAATGTAAAGTTTCTGCACTGGATGTGGGATTTGGATGAACCTCACGTCACTGCTTTCTAATGACTTCATAGTCAGATTATGATCCAGTTATGTATTTTTTCCCCATCCAGAAACAATAAGAAATCTTTTTCCTTTCAAATTTTTTGGGACTTCTTGATAATTTGGATCTTTGCCAGTTTTAATATTTTGCTTCTGATAGCATTACCAGAGAATAATTTTGACTTTGGAGCCAAGTTTGTCTTCCTATCTAATGTTTCACCCCAGTTTTTTGTACAAGATCTTTCATACTGATTCATAAGTCCTTCACTTTGACAATATTTTAAACTGATCCTGTACTGAAATATGACTCCAGTCAATTTCTCCCAGCAGGACGTTGCTTAGGTTGATCCTTCAAGAGGATTTTGGTCTGAGTTATGCTGGGAAGCTCCACAGTATAATTCATTCTGCAGATTTCCATTTTCTTCACATTTAAAACCCCTTAGAGGATTTTTGCAGCAGGTGTTTGACCTGTGGCTCACCTTCGTTTTATGATGGAGCATTTCTGAATTTATGTGGAGCAATGCAATAAAAGGAAGTAAACTCTGCATGTAAGAGCAGCCAGTGATCTGCTGCATGGGCTGCTTGAACTTAAATGGTCATGACCTTTTACAGCTGCAGCGGCGCAGTGCTGCATCGTGGAGGGATGTTTAATAGCTGTTCACATGTGTAAATGGGAAGCCGGGCTATTTTCAGCTGGAAACTTGTTTACATGCTGCAGCCTTAAGCTACTGAGATGATAGCCGACGCCTGGTGCATCGCAGGAAAGGATGTACTTCTGTGTTAAAGAGAGAGGAGGGAGTACTGGGTGTGTCTGGACCAGCTGGATTGTGAAGAATACTGAGCTAGAGAGAGGGACGGGTTGTGTCTTAGCTGCTTTTTTCCATTATTCCTCTGTTTTCTGATTTTTCATAGCTTATTTAGAAGATTATTTTATACGTATTTAACATTTGAAAGTTTAAATGTTTAAAAGGACTGAATAAAAGTTCTCTTTAAGGGATTCTGAATGGAGAGCACTATAATTAGAAGATTTTTTTGTTTGTTTTTATTTCTTTGAGAGCAGAGGGTTTTCCCTCCCTCCAAACTCTCCAGCATTGGAGAGTTTGTCACTTGCGAAAAAATGTATTTTTTCCATATTTATTAAGCTGTCACCATATTGTGACAGTATAAATAAAGTAAGACAAACAAAATCATCTGAAGAAATGTACCACTCCCATTCAAAACAATCAATCAGAGCCACTAGGAGTGTCTTAGTGCTGTCAATCATGTTTGTGTAGTTGCTGTTCAATGTTTTAATGGCAGGAAAATGACTTGTTCGCCATCACTGATGGCTATGCTAACTAGCCTTAGCATTCCTGGCATGGTATGTTGTGGTGAATGGCTCTCAGGCATACACAAGAGTGATTGACAGCACTAAGACACTTCTCCTGCTTCTGATTGGCTGTTTCTGAGTGGCGTATTTCTATAATTGGCACTAGGAGAATGAATGCACAGGAACTTGTTTTTTCTTCATAGATTATCTCTTATATTGTTGTGGCATTAATGGGTGATATGTAAGGTCTCTTTGTTTCTACTGAGCAAGTAAGAAATATTTTTCATTCTATAAACAAAATTGTATTTCTCTGCTTAGTGATGGCAGCCTGCGCTCTTTCTCCATGGTAATGACAATGTTGAAGTGTATGCTGTAGAGTTGTGGTCGTTTTCATTACTTCCTTTACTGCTTTTGGTTGTGACTCAGATATTCACCACAGCATCATGACATGCTCTGACACAGCGTTTTTGAAAGCAAAGTTACTACGTCTAGGAGGATTTAGTTTATTATATTTGTGCGTTCGTACCGCATATGTACTAGCAAGCTGAACACAACCCGTCCTTTTAACCAAAGGATTAACTTCACCATAGTCTTGTTTTTTCCACGTTTCCATCATCTACTGTAGCATAATGTGCATTAATTAGATGGATTTGGTCCTTAGAAAAGGAATGGAATTGGTGACTAACACTTGGACGATCCAACAAGAGAGTGGGTGACCTGGAATGTTCTAGAACGGTTGATCCTAAGTCTACATTGGGAACTAAAGACACAGAAGCACAAATTCACCGACTTTCTTTTGTGCAAAGCCTTAAAAACAAACATGAAAATCTTCGGTTTACTTATTGCTCTGACTGACACAATAGAATCTCGTACTGCAAGTCTAAGCTTGACCGTCACCTTTCACTGACTGGAATAACTGAAAACAAAGGAGTAATGATGCTGACAGTGAAATCGTGATGCTAACATCTTTTACGCATAGAAAACACGAGATAAATGGAGCTGGAAACACTTTTTATTTGTATAAAGAAGAAAACCGTTCATATTTTTTCCCTTACAATTCATATTGACGTTCTACTTTTCTATTCCAATGAAGCAGCAGGGTGAATGCATCATGCAGGTTCCTTCTTGCAAAAAAGGGGGCAGTGTCAGAGTGGTGGGGGGATGGGGGGGGTGAAGGTGTCCGCCCGTATTATGGCTGTCAAAGCGCATTAAATCCCTGCTCCTGCCTTCATTTTGCATTATTCACACTAACCCTGCTGGCTGAGGAGAAGAGGAGGATATTTTTGTGATATCACCTGTTTCCAAACCATATTTCGGCTGCAGCGGCGCGCCGATTGAAGGAAAAAGAGACAACAATGCCAGCACGGAGAATGATGAAGCGCGCATGCGCGGCAGCGATGGGATAAGTTTTAAATCTTACAGAAGAAGAAAGAGCGAGAGCTGCAGGGTGTTTGGGTCACTTCTTTAAAACGGAGCGACACACAAAGTGCAATTCTTTGATGTTGTAGCATCATTATCCCCACCCAGACGGTACAGGGAGATTCTGAATCAAACCAGCGGAAATTGTAGCGGAACACGGACTCGAGTACTTTCAAAATAAAAGCATCGCAGTTAATAAAAAGAGGAAAAACGATTAAGGTCAGTGGTGCTTGGGAGTTCAACGATAACACTAACGATATCTGTAAATATGTCGCACTTAATAATTTTTAGGTCATGCTTTTATTTATTTGTAGCATAAATATGCTTAGTTTATGTTTTTTTCTATTTTCTAGATAGGATTTCAACATCTTTGGTTTGTTGAATTGCTATGAAAAACTACTGCCATAGGTTTCTGGTTTCTAATGCAACAACATAACTGTTTTGAAGTAGTATTGTTTGTGCAGTTTAGTTGTGAATTTGCTAGAAATAAACCAAAAAAATGAATCCTAGATATTTTCTAGAAAAAATTTGGAAAATTTCTGCGCTCATAAGGTTGAAAATGTTATCATTTTATATTTTTTTCTAAAAAATATAATTTCTGAGCTTTTTATTGCACTTTCTTTTCTTTTTCTTTTTCTTTTGAAGCTCAGAAATTTCCAGTTTGTTTCTAGAAAACATCTGAGTTTAATCTCAAACTTGACTTTTTTTTTTTGGAAATGTATTCCTCCTTTTTTCTATCTACATTGACTGTAATATACGGTTGTAGAAATTGGCATAATCATTACCTGGTTTGTATGTTACCTGACAGGAAGAATACACACGAGAAGTCCATCCACTGAGATTTGAGGTCTTATTTTGAAAGGCGCTACCGGACGTCGGTGGTGTAGTCTGGAGGAAGTTGACGGTTGGGTCTGCGCCGACCCTGATAACCGCCGGAGCAGTGCGGTTGGTTCGCCGGAGACACAGGGAGGAGGTGAGCGGACTGGGAGAGCTTTTTGTGGCTGCAGACGGAGTTTCACCTCCAGTCTGTTCCCAGCAGAAGCTCCGGAGGAAACAGGACAAAGACGGAGTTCCAGTTTTTATTCTGTTTTTCTTTTTTAACCGGCTTTTACTCTTCACTTCAGGCGTGCTAAGAGGGATTTGTTTCAGGTTTCAGGATCACACACCGGGAGTAAGTCACGCAGCTGTGGATGTGAATCAGCTGAGGTTGCAGGGCACCAGCGGGATCCGCGCTCTGCAGCATCAAGAACACCCACTTCCACTGCACCCAGAGGGAATCCTTCCTTGGATGCTTCCCCGCGGGAGACGCTGAGGAGTGGAGGGGATTTTATGGAAGATTTGTTGGATTTTCTTTGTTTTATTCATCGCCCTGACGTTGCAAACTTGAGAGTCCGGGATGGGGAAGGAGCAGGAGCTGCTGGAAGCCGCCCGCACTGGGAATGTCGCCTTGGTGGAGAAATTGTTGAGTGGGAAAAGGGGAATACTGGGGTCAGGATCCGGCTCCATCCCTATCGCCAACCTCTTGAGGTAAGCAGCCTCCTTCAGGTGGAGCTCTGCGGTGTCCTGGGAGTCCCAGCGGCCGCTGCAGGGGATTCCTGGAGGTTTCCCTTTCTGCAAATTTAGCCTATTTTCTTATCTTTTACCTCATAAGTGCACTATAGTTTTCACTGATTATTAGTAGAACAGACGTCACATCATGCGTCAACATTAGTTGCTGCAGGAGCTTCATGTTTATAGCTGAATACAAACCTATTCACAACCTTTAAATTGTCTCACATTTAGTCAGGTTACCACCACAAAACCTCAAATGAATCTTATTGGGAAAAGCTTTTGGCATGTGTTTGCTTTCAGGCTCTGTTTACTCCGATATCACTAAATAAAATAATAAAGTTTTCCCTCCGTCTGAGTGAACGTTTAGTTGAGAAGCGACCAAGAGGTCAGTGGTGGCTCTGGAGGATTTGCAGAGAGCCACTGCTCAGGTGGGAGAATCTGTTGCCATGGCAGTTGTTGGCAACACAAAGCAAAAATCTGGCATTTCTGCAGTCTTGGCAAAAAAAAAAAAAAGCCATTTGGTGTCTTTGTTTTTAAGTTTTTCTAAAGCAATGTAGGGGGGGAAAAAAAAAAAAATCAAAATTTAACATGGGCTGGGAATTTATGAAATATTAATTAATACAATAACATTTTTTATTTATCGTTGTTGCAATTAATTCAACTAGCTGTTAAAAAATGGATTAAAATTTGCTTTCTGCTATTTTATCCACTTTTTTCCATAAGATCATCAATAAATATCAGTAAATCAGTAAATATGATAAAATGACTGCTCTATATGAAGTTTAGTTAAATAAATCCAATTTTCGCTTGGCATTAATATTTTTGACGCTATGAATTCTTTCACAATAGCACTACAAATATTGCGATAAAATTCTAAGTCTATATCGTCCACCCGTATTTTTACGCTTTGACCGACATGCAAAACACTATTTGTTGGTCAAAATTAAGCATCATAATGCAGAGTTTATTGGAATAGTTTAGAATGTTGCTAGCATGGCCTAATCATAGTTCAAAATTATACCTTACTTTGAGCTGCAACATCAAATCCCATTCAAATTCACTCAAGTTTGTGGTTTTAACATGACTAAATGTGTCTGAATACGTCTGAGTCACTAAGACTAGTAGAGAATCTGGGTGAAATGAAAAATACTGGATTGCTTGTCATCGTCTGTTCCCTCCTGGTACCAGGTGAGCTTTCACTGTTAGGTGGGGAAACCTCTGCACAGCGAGAACAAAAGAACAGACAGCAGCTACCTTGAGATTCAGGGCTGTGACAGCTTCCATAGTGCAGGGACACACTTTGATGCTCAGATGATGGACGCATTTGTAACTTTGAGTTCAGTCTTTCACACATTTCTCCCTGCAGTAGGCAGCTTATACTCCAACGGTATGTGGATGCAAGTTTTCCATTGATCATTTTGTGTGTTTGGAAAGAACCGAGTCTTTTTGCATAGGACCTGGCGAGCCAAGTGTTTGAGTTGACGGAGGCTTTTAACAATGATCGAAACGCTTGCAGCATCACTTCTATTTTTGTTCCGAAGAAAGAGGATGTCCAGATATGAGGAAATGCAATTTGACTGCAGGGGCCTGCAGGTTCCACCTTTTGCTATTGTGAACTTTTACGTCAGATGAGCCATGAGACAAAAGATTTTCGTCCTCTTGGTCTCTGTGGTCATGCTGACGCTGACCCAGGTGATAATCAGATCAAAGTTAGGAAGGAGTACCGCCTCAGGCGCTGCCCCTCCTCCACTGTGTTTCTTGACTTCCTGCTGGGAAAAAAACTAAACCACTTTGTGAAAGAAGTTTGGTTTAACTTCTTTGGAAGCTATTTGGAGGTGAATATTGAACTTTCCTCAAATTCAGCAGCACTAGTTCTTGTTTATAACTTCTAGTAGGAAGTTTCAGATATTCTCTGTGTGCTTTCAGTTCATGAGAAGTATAGTTTGTGCGTAATATTTACGTGCGTTTATGAGTCTTCCCTTTTTTCTGCAGGGTTAATAAAATATTAGGTTTGGTCTCTGGTAATGCAATGCTGCTATCTCAATATTGTCACTATCTTAAAATAATTTTTTTGATTTTGGCAAAAAATGACCAGAGCCATTATTTTACGAAAGTGAAAATATTGTACACACCAAATGCTACAAAATGCTACTTTTATTAGCTGTTGCTGCTGGAGATTTTTAGCTGGTTGACTAACTACTAGTGTTTAAAAATTTCCAAATCTGGACTCTATGGTGGCTTAAGTTTTTTAGGTCTTTTATTGTATCAGAATTTGTCTAAGTAGACAAGGAAATGGTTTCTCATCCATAGCTGCATTTTCATTAACCGTAAAATTGCGCAAATTGAAACTGTACTTGGCGGAAACCTGCTAATTTAGAAAAAAGTCATATTTTTTTATTAAAAAGTTTTTGCGCTAGGACAAGGTGGTTTTTCGGCTACATCAAAATGGATGTATTACGTAAAACTGCAATGGAAACACTTTTTCTTTTGCATCATCTGAGTCACATGACGCCATCGCTGAATTATGAATATATCTCATGTAACTGTTCATCGCGTTATTTTAATTCATGCAATGGAAACATCGCAATTGTGAAATTGTGTTTTTTCGACATTAGCAGAATATTGACAAAGATTGACACATTTTTATGATGAACTCTACTTATGATGTTTTAAGTGTGAAAGTCTCAGAAGCCAAAAGGAACCAAAGTCTTACTGCGTCCAACTGGTAGAAAACCTAGTTGAAGACCCAAAACTAACTGGAGGGACTAGAAAACCTTTGGGTTCCCCCACAACAAGTGGCTTAATGTGACTCCCTTTTTACCTGTCACACCTATGATGAGTAAATCCTGGATTTTGCAGCAAGCTAATAGATGAAAGGATGGAAAAACAGAAGAGTGGAAACAATGGAAGTTTAGACCCACAGCCAACTGTCACCATTGTTGCTGCTGATTTACGTGTAGCTTCGAGAAACTTTTTTTTTTATATATATATATATATATAAAAAAGAGTTTCTAAATGGCGTCCTTTCTGTCAGGTCTCATACTTTTAATAAATAATAAAGATACAGTTGATGCCAACAGATTATTTAGCTGTTCTCAACTATTATGTACCACTGAGTTATGCGATACCCTCAATATGTTTATTTTTTATGAATTATTTATGTAAATAATGAGAAAAGGGCTCAAATGTCAATTTTAAGAGTATTTTTATTTTAAACCCAGTTTTCATTGATTCTGAGTAATTGTTACACCAATAATTGGGCCCCTGAGTAACCCATAGTAACCCTTGTTGGTGGTTAAATGGAAATTATTTCTAATGAGTGTTAAAAAAATTCAAGTTAAGTAAACAAGTAGAAATTGTTCCAATAAAACTCTGAAATTAATATGTTAATAAACATATCTTACAAATAATAAAAGTATATATAATCAAAAATACCATGCCATAATTTTGCCTTGCTTATTTCATTGACATGCTCTTAACACAAAGATTTGCTGTAAACAACCAACTTAAAACCATGATATACGTAAAAACCTAACAGCACAGCTACTAATGTGTTTAAAAAAGTCAGATTCTTTCTAAGCTGTTGATCAGCAGCTAAATTTGCTTCATCGCTGCTATAGATGCCTCTTCATGTGACCACAACACTGATGTGTCATTAAATCTGAACATTGGTTGCAAAACTTTTCAGTAAAACCTCAAAATGTTTGGCTGGTGATTCATAGAAAACTCTGCATGTTTCTCCAGGAATTTATTCCAAATAATTTTAATGATCATCTTTATGAGCTTCATGGTATATTAGTAACCGTGGAGACGGCAGTTTTATGCACAAGTAAACGTTGGTAATTTTCTGAGCCTCGTCAGACGTCTTTTGGCCTTCAACACAGACTGTCGTTATGGTGATCATTATGTGGTTACCTTTAGTGCCACTGAATATAACTACTAAAGCCTTTTAGTGATTTAGACCGATGTGAGGTTTGTTTTACTACTTAACCATTAATATCAGTGGTATATTTATATACACACACATGTATATTAGCATTATGTGGTAATATGGCTGAAAACATTTCACATCAGTTGATACCAATAATTATTAAGTTTTTGTTTTTAAGTACTGCCAAACTCGACCTTTCCTCTACTTCTGCTACTCAACAGGTTGTTGCCAGGCAACCAAAGAACAAGGGAAAGAGTGAGTGAGTGAATGAGTTGTTGCTAGGTAACCAAAGAATAAGTGAGTTGGTTGATTCCGCCAAACTTGCTTAGCTAGGTGTGAGAGATTGAACTGATAAAAGTATTTTTTCCTGCCAGGATCCCCCAGAATGCCATGCAGTTATGGATAAATTCAGTGAAATTATTGAATATTCTATTGTTATTGATCACCTGCCTGTCGCAATATGTATTATTGTTGATTTATTATCTGATCATAGTATGATGGTGTGTGGTAATATTTTTGCTTAAACCTGACGCTGCCATTGTTTCTTTACAGTTATTTCCATGCATATATAGTTTATTGACACATAAACTCAAAGATTGATGGCAATGTTTAGGATGTAATAGTAAGAATGTGTAAAAGATCAGAATTGGCCTATTGTTAAATCTTTAGCTATTGATTGATGTCTTCTCTCTTCTCTCTCTTCTGGTTTTATTGACTCAAAATACTGGCATATGAATTATGCCTCCAGAACATTGGGTAGATAAGTCATACACGATCCTGCTCATGTGATTACTATGACACCCCTGCTACCAGAGCGCTCCCTACGGTGGGTCAACAGAAAGGTCGCAGCAGAGGAGTGTGTGCGTTGGGTAATGATTTAGGAATGATCTATGGAAATAAATGCATAGTTTCCCATCCTTATGCATCCAAGCCAATGACAGCATTCCTAAGTCATAAGGTTCACCGTTTTCCTGAAAGAAGAATCGCCCTCGTTGGACCGGACCAAAGGCACTCTGCGTGTAAAATCAAACATATGCGTATTAGGTAACGGGATGTGGGGAAGACGATCCTCAGCTGCAGATTTGTGGTGTGGGGTGCAGTGGAAAATCAATACTGGATGATCTCACTCCAGTTTAATGCCTCTTTTTTGTGTGTGTGTGTCAATGAAGTCTACTGTAAATGGCAAGTGTCTCTTGGTTTGGGATGGAAAGCTAAATCATAAAACACGCATCTGTTGGATGGAGGTAGGGGAGTATTTAATTATATTATAAATACTTAATAATTGTGCTTTCTCCTGAATATCTAAGTAGCTCTCTTAGAAAATAGCAGATGTGTCATTTATTTTTTCCCCCCAAATTAAACGCCCGTTCACTGCACTTTTCTATAAATTCATTCTATTTATAAACATCATGCTAGTTGTTAAAAGGAAGTTATGTAAAATTTACATTTTGAGCTCTTTTTTAAAAAAAAAAAATCATTTTTATAGTGTTATTCCTTCATCTAAAACATACCAGGAGTATTACTTGATTCTTTCTTGATTGTTTATTTGCCATCTCCAGTGGCAACCAAACGGCTGCTCTCCTAACGTATCACCTACTTCCACTTTGCTCCTCCAGACTAGTGGCAGCAGCAATTGACAAACACCTGGTGTAACTGCGCTTCTGTTGAACTCATCATACAAACAATTTCTCAATCCAACGCAAGAATGGTTGTAAACGCCATAATGGAGGAGCTGAAAAGGGAGTATCAGAAAGAGCAGGATCTTCTTAAAGAGACAGAACCCCAATTTCAAGGCGTTAAATTGCAACGTCATATTTTTTTTAAAAAAATATTTGATATATATAGCATTTTTGTTGTATAAAATGTCACCATGTGTCTGAGACATACTGCCCCTTTAATAAATATGAAAAAGATTGCTCAACGTTTGCGTACATTAATAATGGAACAATAAAACAAGCTGGCTTTCCCCTGCTTTAGTAGTGGCATAAAGAGGAAATTAAAACCTGTTTATGGATTGGTTTTGACCGGCCGACAGCTGATCTGCTTATTCAGGTCAGTAGTGGTGCTGACACCAATCCGGTAGGTTGGCCCAGTGGTTCTCTGATTCAGCTAAAGGAACGAATTCACTGAAAAAGCAACAGTTGTTGAAGAGAATGATTGCTTGTTGACACAGGCAGATAGATTTCATTTTAATTTGCTGTATAGGAAAACTGATTGTATCAGAGGAGAGGGGATTTGGTGACTGTTTTAGTATAATGAGGATAAATGTGTGTGTTGTACATCATGTACTAGTGAAACGGATTCCCTATTGGACAGATGGTGTGTGATCCTCCTCGCTCTCGGTTACGTTCAGGGGAAGCCTGTCTTATTCTGGTGTTTACCTCCCTCTACTTCTGCAAACAAACAGCCTCTAAGTGGAAGATGGCGACTCCTGGAGGGAACAAATAGGTTCACCCACTCCTGAGTGGTGGATGCTCCGTTTTAATTGCCCTCTTGAGTGTTTAATATTTAATTTCTGCCTCTACTTTGTCACAGTAGGGAGTCCAGAGGTGTGCTTTTCTGTGTGGTCCACTAAGGATGAGGTTTTCCAAACCAGAGTTTATTTTCCTTGCCACAGTACTTAAGATCCGATCCAAAGGGAGCCAGAAATGGGAGCGATGACCAAAAAACCCGCGTCTGGCAGGTTTTTCTCTCTGTGTGTCTTTTTGTGAGCTGGAGCGTGTGACATAACCGCTGGCCTTGCGTAACCGCAGTGAGTATCCACGGCTGTGAGTGTTGTGGTAGGGGAGCGGTGAGGAGTGAAAGCTGACAGGGGAATCTAGGAGCCACATGTGGTGCTGGGAATCCAAAATAGGTCAGAGGTTAACTCAGGGGAGAGCAGGGCATATGAAGAGGCGATTTAAAGGGGACACAAACATCCTGAGAGTGGATATTTAACATAGATTTTAGCAATGTAGAAAACCTCAAGTAATTAACGGGTGTTTTCACACTTTGTAGTCTGTTAGATTCAGTTTGATTGGGGATCAAAAGTGCAACTTTTGTCACATTTTCAGCTGCTGCAGTTTGCTTTCACATGGCATTGTGTCAAACAATACAAACTAATTGAAAAGCTGTTCCCTTCCTCGCCTGTGGTGGCGCTACATCAATAACCACTGATGAAAACGACACAAAAACATTTGAAGGAGACATGAGCGCAACTTTCTTTTAAACAAAATGTAAACAAAACTGCAGTAGTGTTAGATTTTAATGGTTGTAGGACATCTACAACAACAACCATGAGCCATTTATCCCGCTAGGATCAGACTTGTCCCATTCTTTTGGTTCTATTTACCCAGAATACCTTGCACCATAGTCCACTTCCTGCTTTTGGAGCGATATTTCTTGTTTGCTTCCATCCACATATTCACTTCAACCGAACCCAGACCAAGTTTTTAAGCGGACCAGAGTTGGATTACATGTTCACACCTCCCCAGACAAACCAGACTTTCTACACAAGCGAATTAGAGTTTAATTTATGCGGACTAAACAGGGCTGGTGTGAACTGGACCCAGCAACCCAAACAAACCTGAAAATCTATCAAGGAGTGACTGAGAATGAAGATATGGAAAGGCCTGTTCTTTTAATGCACCTTTTTGTTTTGAGTTTAATAAAAATAACATAAATGGAAAAGGATGTTCCAGTAGAGCTGCAGTGTTTAGGAAACTTTAGTTCATAATCCTGTGCTGAACTCTGGCTGCCAGAAAACCGAGGATGTCTGAACCTGGACTAGTTGAAATGAGTTGAAGATGTGAAAGAATATGATTTTCCATGCATGTGATTAAATTAAAACTCCTGGATCCTGCCAAGAAACCAAGCTGTGCTCTTCTTTAGCCTGAGTCTCTCTTTGTTCCTCCCTTGTTTATAGTCTTTTTTTTTTTTTCATTTGAAGCTGAAACCTTTTTCAGTCTGTCCATCTGCTCCCCTGAATTCCCCTTTAATTTCACTTCAGTTTCCTCTCCATCACTCATTTCTCTCACCAATCCCTTCCTAAGCCTCCCCACTGTCACATTTTTTCTGTTTTTTCCTCCCTCTGCACCCCTCCCTCTCCCATCTTATCACTCACCCCCCCCCCCTCACAGCTTACACTGCACTACATCTGTTATTGCCGTGCCAGAGCATCTTTTACCCATCATGCCTCTGGGTTTAACATAGGCATCGGTTGACAGCAGAAAACAAGAATCCAGGGAATCTATAACTGTATGTTGTGGTTTGGACTAAGATTAAGAAAGTCATTGGAGATTATATTTGTTTTATAAAATCTGAGGTGTATTTAGAAATTACTACAATTTCTAAAAAAAATCAGCTGATTAGTTCTAAATACTTGGCAGTTTATTCCATTTACTCTTCCATTTATGAATGAAATCAGCTGGTAAAAAGTCGTAAATCTGTCGCACATTAAGTGCTAATAAAATGTTACTTATCAGCCGTGGATGGTTCCTACAGTCTTGAAAGGTCTGAAATTAAATTGTTTTAATTCCCAAATATGGAAAAATGGTTTTAGAATGGGAAAATTTGTCTTCATAACTTATTCTATGCCATTTATTGTCAGTTTTAAATACATTTTTATTTTATCAATCTATGTTTGGTGTTAGAAATCCAGTCTAGACTTGATAAGTGTGTTAGAGAAGATACCTTTTGGTATGTTTTATTTTAGGTTAGATCTGTTCTGTTTGTGTAACATGTGTTTAGAAAGCAGAAAATATATTTTGCTGCAACATAAAATCACTTTATTTAGTTCCAAACTTTGGAAATCGTCTGGAAAATAACCTGCAGCTTTTCACTTTCAGAGACGGAAAGTTCTGTCGTCTTGTCTTGTTTTCATGAAAATGACAACGAAGATGAGGAAAAAGTGCATTTAGTGTTCAGATAATTACAGTTTTTAGTAAAAAATGCGCAACTGTTTACACATTACCGACATTATAACACTGTTGCATACTTACAAGATGGTAGCGTGATTAACGCTAGTCCTGTAATTTCCAGGCATTATCGCAGCTTCTTTGTAAGTTAGAGGAATTATTGCTGCTTTTGATCTGACGACTTTCTCTTCAACACATTCGGCAAACGCTGCAGTCGGGTCGGGTCTGTTAGGAACCAAACATGTTGATGCAGAGTGGAGGAGACGTGCAGGCGGGGGGATGGAGGTGTGACGCCCCGTCTGCCTTGGTAATCTGCGAGTCGGTGACCCCACGTACCGCAGCGAGCGTTGTGGAGCCACATTCCACTCGGCTCGCCGCTCTCTGATGGATGGCAGCTTTTAATGAAGCCCTGCTCTCGCAGCAGATAAGGAGCAGAAGCAAGCGGAGAATGGGGCTGCAAGTGCTCATGTCATTACGTGGTCAGGGCAAGGCGTTTGCTGGAGGCCGGTTGCGCTTCCAAGTGTGTGTTTTAGTCGTTTGGATGACTTTTAATGTCCTGTTTTATTTTTAACTGAATCCTACCAACTCTGTGGTTTTTTTGTGCAGATTTTTTTAAAATCCACATTTCACCACACTTTCTCCTGTCATTTAGATCATAAAAATCAACCTCTAAAGCATTTTTGTGGCGATAGACTTGCAGGTCCACTTTCAGCATTAATTTATTGACATGTTTTACTGAATATACTTGTTTTTTCTTGTCTAATTGCTGTAAAGCTGTAGGTGTAAAGCACATTTAGGTTGTTAATAAGTTTTACAGACTACTTGGAGTCTTGTATATTTTGCTGGGGTGTTTTTTTAATTTTTATTCCTCCTGATTCACCAAAGCTTTTAGCTTTTTGTCTTGATATAAGTGTTTCATAACTGTTTAGTAATAACTGGTCAACAGCCAAAATATTGTCTGGATTTTTTTTCTAATGTTAAGGCTGTTTTTGATGAGCTGAATCCAAAAATCTCACTGGTTTTACTCAGTCAGGTCGACTTTGTGATGCAGCTATGGCTGCAACATGAGCTTCAAACAGGTTTTTATTCTAATTTGATTTAGAGAAATAGCATTTCCTGACTAAATTGATTACATTTTTAAGACATTATCAGTTCATTTATATTAATATTTTAAGCATTAGCCTTGCCACATTGTGTTTGGGTATTTTTGTTCTGTTGTATGAGACGTTCAGCTTTGGAGCTAGACTGTTGGTCATGACGTGGTAACTTGATTAATCTTGTTCTTGGTGTCATATTAGAGAAATAATCTGCTTCTGCTCCTGCAGATGAAAGGTGGTTCTTCTTATAACTCGCCCTGTTTGTTGTCACTCCCAGTTAGCTGCTAGCAACAAGAGGTGGAAGCATCACGGATATGCACAGACAGACAGTATGCACAGTTGCAGTAAAACACATGCAACTCTATTTAAGAGCTGTGGGATCTGAACTATGTTGCTGCATATTCCACGTCTTTGGTCCTCAGGCTCTGCAGACATGGAGTCTTCCTGCTCCTCTGCTAATCACATCCGATTAACTGAGTGACTCTGCGCCTCCGGGGCCTGGCCGTCACCGAGCGACTCCATGGAAATGCAAAACACAAAGTCAGACTTTATGTAAACACCCTGCTGGCGTATGGATGCATTCAGGTGTTTGTTATGCGTTTTTTGTCCCCAGACGTGTTTACAACTGTTTGTATGAGTGATTGAGCTGAGCAACCAGGGAGTGAGTTATGATCAACTGGCAGATTCCCAGGGGACATATATTTCCCAGCAGGCCTCGCTGGTGTCAATAAATCACGTGTTGTTATGTCAGGTTCATGCATGCATGGAAAAGCACTCTATTCATTATATTTATGCTACAGGCTAGTCGCTGTAGCACATATATGATGTAATGTAATTAAATAGTCCCAGCTGTTGCGGCCTTCCTTCAGTTGTTCTGATTAAGCAAAACCTCCTTTATTTTTTATTGATTTTTAACACTCAGGTTAATTAACTAAGTAGAGATGCATCAGTTGCTTGGCTCCTAATCTGAATTTATATCTGTTTTTGTTCAACCTGCCAAAAGGAGTCTCATAATTCAATCAGAAAATGACAGTAATAGTCATTTTCCCCACATTTTAGCACATTTTATTTTACTGATTATTCTAGTAATTAATTAATCTATTGATAATTCTGGCAATTAATCAGACAAAAAAAATACCACTGTATGCAGATTTTTCATTCATCCGCTTAAGCCGTCTTAAGAAAATATTAGAAATAATAAATAATTTCATTTTATTTTTTAAATGAACATTTTATTGCCTAAAATGCAATACCGTATCATTCCTTTCAGCAGTTCTGCCCACATGCAGCATCACTGCACTCTGTCTTCCTGATAATGAGCCTCAGTAACTGGACTCTTTCACAAAGTCCTCCTTGTCATAACCTCATTCTTCATTTCATGGCCAGTGGGAGCTGCGCCGTGATGAACGGCTCTTTAAACAGAAAGGCATCAAATATTCAGCTGCCCCCGAACTCCAGTAGTAAAAATTGAGATTATATTGTTGGTGGTGATGAACTCCTTTCCAAACTCAGAATCGACTCTTTCTCCTCTCCACAAGCGCCGAGAACGAGGAAGCAGCTGGCTGTCGAATTGTTTTATTCATGATGAAGATGGAGATTCCTGAAATGGGAATGGATGGCAAATTGGAAGCAAAACAAGCTTCCTTTTTGTGCCTAGGAAAAGTGTTCACTCCCATGGATATTTAACCCTTTTGTTGGTGTTTTTTTTTTTTTGACCTGATAGTCTGGTAGATGAAAATTCAAACATTTGTTACATTTTCTGCTGGTGCAGTTCGCTTTCCCACTGCACTGAGTCAGAGGAGCCGAAGCCTGTTCCTTCAGTAAGAAACACTGAAGGAAACGACAGGAAAACCTCAGAAGAAACATGAGCATAGCTTCCTTTTTCACTAAATGTAAACAAAAAAGGAGTATTGTCAGATTTTAGCGGTTGTAGGATTTCGCTTTTTTATTTTGCAAACTACAAGCCATTTCTCCTGCTAGCAGTAGACTTGCACATTTGTTTTGGTTGCATTTACCCAGAATGCACCATGCTATATTATACGTCCTGCTTTTGGAGGTGCTTTTTAAACTAACTCAGAGTTCACTTAAAACTCTGAATGCATATGTCTAGGTCTTAAGGTGCACAGCAGTTCACGCAGATCAGAGTTTGATTGAGCATTTCCTGCTACCCCAAATAAGCCAGAATTAGATTAAAACAGACTAATCATGACATTACTGCACTCTTATTGCTTATGCAAATCAATCATGAGCAAAAGATGTGGCTTTCTTTTGCCAACAATCTGCATATCAGTCCATAAGAAGTGATGTCTTTGTATTATAGGTTAATGTGTCTGTTGTGTAAGGCGCTTTCAGTAAGTGAAAAGAATTACGTCGCCTTAGTTTTTCTTATGGTTTTTGTTTGAAAGCAGCGGATTAGTCCTGGATAAAAACAGCATATATGTGATCTTTTTACAACTTTTTTTTTCTTAGAACTAGATTGAGGTTTTAATATCCAGTTATTATTTTCTCCTTCGAGTTTCCTCTGCTCTCTGGGAGGAACTGGGAGACAACTGGAAGTATCTGCTGACTCAGCATTCCTACATCTCCAACCTGTGAAATCAACCGACTTTGGCCAACACATCAACCGATGTGTGTGGATTATTTTTTGTCGTCTTTGTGGGTGGGTTTCTTGTCTTTTTTTTCCTTTTTTTTCACTGTCTGCTGTCTTGTTTTCCAGTATTTCGGGGGAGTGAACTCTCTCTCTGTCTCTCTCTCTCTCTCTCTCTCTCTCTCTCTCTCTCTCTCTCTCTCTCTCTCTCTCTCTCTCTCTCTCTCT